>JAYMFU010037260.1:0-19682 GCA_036784835.1 Phaeophila floridearum
GAAAGCCCGCGCAGCCCGAGCGCTGACGCGCTTCGGGTGGGTGCGCCCGCGTCTCAACCCGCCCGCGTCTCACGGGGCCCCCCTCTTGTCTCCTTGCGCTTCTGTGCGGTGTCTCGCCGTCGTGATTGGGGTTTCGCGCACGAGGGTGGTCTTTTGCACAGTTGCTGTGAAAGCCTCGGCGCGCATGCATCATGCAATCCAAGCATCGCCGCGCCGCGGCTGGTGGCACCTGTGTGCGTCATAATCCAAAGCGTCATGACGTCTGCATCAAGCGGTCACGCGTGCGCGAACCGGCCTGCTACCCGCACGGCTATGGTCCATGCAGGGAGGGGTCACACTCTGCTGCCCCCGCGGCTATGGTCCGTGTAAACACTGCCTGGGCCTCTTGTGCTTGCTTGACCTCTGCACCACCTCATGCGAACCATGCCATTTGTGCCGACAGCTGCGTTGCCTGCAGCTCAAGGACGGCAACGCCCCTTCGTCGGCGAATCCGGTGGGCCCCGACACGGACTACCCCAGCCGGTACGCTGATGAGATTTTCCCTGCTGTGGTGGACGCATCTGCCAACACCATCCAAGAGTTTGCGCGTCACATGGATGATGACCAGGCCAATTTCCAAGACCAGCGGGATCGCGCTGGTGCGGCTCATCTTTGCTGCACAGATTCGGATCATATACTTGGCACACCAAGGAAGGGGGCTGTGCAGACGCACACGTACTCTTTCTCTTCATGCGCAGGCAGGGGATACGGGAGGGGGAGGGGAAGAGAGGGGCCTGAGGCTGCAACTTTGGGCATAGACATGATTGTGACCGCGACTGCTCGATGTAGCACCATATATGGGCGGGCCTCTCTGTGGATGGCTTAAAGCATATGAGTGTGCATTCATGATCATTCCACAGTGGAAACGAGTGCATCTGGCTGGTAGGGCAGGTAGACTGGCTGTGGGTCTGGCTGCGCCTACAGCGCCTGCGGTTTGCAGATGTGCATGACATGGGCGCCGCAGGCGGAGGGTTCCACGGCCAGGGCCCATCGGACCCGGGCCACCATGTCGCTCATCACCCTGCCCACGCTAGCCACGGGCTCAGCGCGAACCAGATGATGCGGTTGAATTCTGGTGCGCCGAGCGGCGGCATGTCCGTCGCGAGCTGGCACACGATGGACAACCAGGATGTGATCGACGAGCTGCGCCTTGTGTCCGAGATCCTCTTCTTCGCGGGCATGAACAAGCAGAAGAAGCTGGAACGTGTGATTCGGCGGGTGCGTTCTGCAGCTGCCTAGCTCCAATCCCGGGCGCAGTGCTTTTGTGGCACTACGGTTGCATCCCGGCGGTTGCACATGCCTGCCCATGGAATGCACCGTTGTGGCAGCAAATAAGTTGTATGAATGGGTGTGGAAGAAGATTCAGTTGTGTTTTGCGAACAGGTCTCTTCCAGTTGTGTTTGCAGGTTGAGTAGTTGGCTGTGAGAGCGTGTTGTGTGATAAATGAGATTGCATGTCTCATATTTTGCATGTAGGTGTCGGTCTGTGCGTCTTTCCTGCTTGAGTGTTGTGCGCTGCCCTGGTTGAGTCCGTTCACTTGGAGCGGCAGCCCTGCTCAAAGTGCCGTGTGATGGCCGGTGGTTGCCGTGTGTCGGTGATTGAATTGGCTTGCCGAAAGCTGACCGGATTCAAGGATAATTAGATGATTTTCCCTTGCATTTTTGGGAGGGTCTTGTGTGATGCAACGGTGCATTCAGTACTGTTCTGGAGGCCTTGTGCGTGCTGCGTTGACATACAGATACTTTGGCCGTGCCTTCACACATTGGCACACACGTATGTTTCAGTATGCGTGGGCATGGGTAATTGTGTGTATAAATAGAGACAAACACACAGGCATTGACGTGCACAGACATGCACGCACTCGCTTTTTTACCTGTGCGCATGCAGACACACGTACACACACTCATATACACGTGCGCTCGCGCATACATACACACACACACACACACACACACACACACACACACACACACACACACACACACACACAAGTTTTCACAAGAGATGTTCATGCTGTGCAGCATTCAGTGGACGTGCGGGAGGTGTGCGGCAACGATGGTCGTACGCCGCTGCACCTGGCGGCGTCCGAGGGCGCCCTGACGACGACGGAGTGGCTGCTTAAGCAGAACGTGAATGAGAATGCCGTCGATCGCTTCGGCCGCACACCCCTCATGGAGGCCCTCATCCACGGACACTACCGCGTCAGCAACTGTATCCAGCAGGTGCGTCAGCGCTGAACAGTCAGCATGGAGGTTGTTGCATGCAGGACTTGCATGCAAGCGGAACGGTGTGTAGTTCTGTTTGTGTGTTTGTGTGGGGGTACGGGGGAGTGGGTGACACTGTGGAGTGGACTGTGCTGGACGGGTGTGGGAGTGTGTCTGGGCGTGCTTCGTGGCTTGGTTTACACATGGGTGTGGAGCACATGGGTGCGTTTTGGCGAGTTTGTTTGTCCTCTCCTGCACCCAGAGGGGGAGTTGGCTACGTTGCATGTCCAGGCGGGGGGCAAGATCTACGAAAACGAGCAGCTTCTGGACATGAGCGACCCTCGTGCGCACTTCACAATTTGCGACTCACAGGCTTGCCCTTCTTTCCTTTTTGAATACTCTACCAACTTCACCTCCCACTCTCCCCCTACATCGACCAGCGACAGTCCGCGCTCCTCACTGGCTGGGTTGGCCTCCTGCCCTCGGAGTCCAGCCTGCTGTCGCAATGGTGGGTGGCTATGGTGGCGTTCACACTCACGTTCCTGGTGGGGGCGCATGTGCGCACGGCTGCGGCCGCAGCCGTCCACGACTGGGTGTTTGCGGTCGTCCAATGTGCCGTCCGCATGTGGAATGGTTCGAAGTACCTCGTGCTTGCCTGCACGGTGGGCGTGGCGGTCAGCGTGGGTGTGGCGTTGCATACGGCGCCGCTGCTGCCGAAGGCCGGGCTCGCGTTGGCAGCCGATGTCGCCATGATGGCCCTGGGGGGCTGGCCTTCTAAGAAGCCTGCTGTCCAATAACAGTGAGCGAGTAGCGCATGCGGGTGGAGCTGCTGTGCATGGGTGTGGGTCTATTGAGCACGAGATTATTGGGTGCCAAGCTGTGCAGGGCGGGGCGGCTGCATGTAGCTGCGTGCGAGGATGTTTCTATAAGGGCCATTAGGTGTAACATTGCTGAGTGCAGGCCACTGAGCAAGTCGCTGTTGGGTGCTGGCCTGGTATAGTGCCTAGCGAGTGATTGAGCGAGCGGGGGGGCTCAGACTTCACAAGGCTCAAGCCTACCGGGGGGAGTTCTCAGGGGTGTGATTGCTGTGCAATTGTGTCGCGGTGGTTGGTGCTGCCTCATGGCTGTCCTGTATTTGTTTGTTGTTGCAGTGTTGGTTGCGATTGAGCAGATTGAGGTGCACTGCCGCTCCAAGGTATCTTCGGAGACGTCCATCATTCATGTTCAAAGGGTCTGGATGCGATGTGAAGGGACGGTGAACGCGCCCTTCCATCAGCTGTGTTTGCTGGACAGCTGCTGGCTTAGGCGGCCTTTTTGATGAACAACCAACTCAAACCGGCAACCCTGAGCAAGAGAGTGGTCGTGGACATGAAGCGTACTGTGAAGTTGGAGTGGAAAGTGAGGACAGTAGTCGCTGACTGGCTGTAGTTGGCATCTCCTTTGCCAACCGAACGCATGGTGACCGCAGTGGGGTGCACTTTTTGGGCTTTGAAATGAGCATGCAAAGGCATTGAGGTTTGTGGCTGTTGATTTGATGAGCGTTCTGGGTAATAACTGAACCAAGCAAGCCTTGTGCCAGCTGTCTTCCTAGTATGAGGTTCTTGTTTTGGTAATCTGTTGATCTGTTGTAAGGTGTTTGTGGCCATTTGTAAGACGTGGGCTTCTTGGTTGCCCTGCTGGTTGCGGTTTTCTTCTGTAGTGTTTGGCCGTGAGGTGCCTTTTCTTTGCCCCCCGGGCCCTGTACCCCCCAAGTCGTGGCCAAAATACACACCCCTTTTGGCCTGCCCGTTTTCGACCGAATTGCCTTTTGGCCGGACACCCGTCGAGTGGTGGCAGGCAGGTACCATCCCGCCCTCGATCCGGCGCACAATGTCGCTGCCACTGTGTCGATGTCGCGCGCGACGTCGCCTGCGATGTCGCCCGCGGTGTCGCCCGCGGTGCCGCCTGCGATGTCGCCCGCGGTGTCGCCCGCGACGTCGCCCGCGACGTCGCCAAAATACACACCCCTTTTGGCGTGCCCGTTTTCGACCGAAATGCCTTTTGGCCGGACACCCGTCGACAACGGTCACCGCCCCATTCCTCGCTGCCTGCGATCTGCACGCGGTCCAATTCCGCGTGCACGCACGTTGGACATCGCCACGTGGACTCGCGCGTGCGGACGTGCCCACCGGCGGACGCGACCAGCCTCCGCACTTTGCGCATGGCTGCGGATTGAACGTGCGCGGTGGCGAATCCCGCCCTCTTTTCAGTACCTTTTGGCCACGCTCCTACCTGAAACCCGCGACTCCGCTAGCTTGGAACTGGCGGGAGTGTGGCGACTTGCGCGTGTACGGAGAACCCGATGCGTGCAAATTGCAGGCCCCGTGTGGCGACGACACATGTCGCTTGCTCGGATGCAGTTTTCTAACGCAAATGGCACGTTCCGACCATCTAGATCATGTGTGAGCCCTGGCGACTTTGAACAGCGTGTAGTCTGTGTTGGCACGCGTGCGCAAGCTGGCCGTGTTCGGAAAACCGGCCGTCCAGAAAACCGGCCGGAAAACCGGACCGAATGTCGCTTGCACGTTTTGCCGCGGCTCAAGCGTGTGCACATCGTTGGCACCAAAAGGGTCTCATGCCATCTAACGGCGCCCGGACCCGTGAGTAGGATATGTCAGTGGAGTCGCTCAAGTAAGTGTTGTCGCGTATGCTGTAAAGCGTAACGTTACGTATGCCCCCGACGCACCGGTACGATCGGCCGGTAATTGGGGCTGGCAAAACCCACCCAGTACGCCGGGCCCCGCTGCCGTGACAACGGGGTGGGTCGGACCTATCCGGTCCTCGGAATTGGTTCGTATTCGGGGTTGCCATCTCTCGATCACCTGCCAATGCCGCGTCTACCCGATAGCCGATTCTGCCCTTTTTCCCGCTTGCACGGGTGTGCGAGTATCGCAGCGGGGCCAGCGCATACGATACCACACATTTCACGGGAGAACCCGGTCCTTAACGACACGATACAATGGAGGAATATCTCGGTCTCAGACGACCTCGTCCCATCACTCACCATCCGATTTCCGGATGTCCAACGCAGCGGGTCTGTTCAACATATATACAGCGTGTTTCTCCGCGGTTCCGTCCCAGGGCCGTAACCGCCACGTGGCGCACAATGTCGCTGCCACTGTATCGATGTCGCCTGCGATGTCGCCCGCGGTGTCGCCCGCCGGTGTCGCCCGCCGGTGTCGCCTGCGATGTCCCTGCGAGATCTCTGGTCAGCGACAATGATCGGTGACAGCGGCCGACGCGTTATCTTGGGATCGAGATACACGTGTCCGAGTGATGATGGCCCGCGGATGCCGGTTGCCTTCTGGCCGTTCTGCGCGATTCGGTGTTCAGGAATGGAGATCCATTGGCAGTAGGGAGATGGGCGTGTCGTTCGGATTGTGGGAGCTGCATGGTCCGGCTGGCAATGCGACTTCAACCGTACCGCCAACGGTCCATTACGAGCGTGCAGCGCGTTCGTTCGTTGCATGCAGCAGTTGAGCGCATGAGTCGACTCGTGTCCGCGACACCTCGCGTGGCCACGCGGCGGAGCTCGCCACTGGAACTCTGCTGCGTGTGTTGCTTCAGTTTGTCGGATGTGCTGCAATTCCAACGGGCTGCAGTTTCGAGAAACTCCGCCATCCAATGCTCAGCAATGCTAGGCGTTGCTGAGCGTTGCATCGCCGAGTATTGCTGAGCATGCACATCGCTGCGCATTGCACGTTTTCGTAACGGTTCGCCCCCCTCCACCCCGCCCTCGCAACGTGCCAGGGCCCGGGGGGCCCGCCCAGCCCCGAAGGGGTTGGGTATTCATTGTGGTGTCGGAACTGCATGCATGTTTTAACGCAGGTAACAATACCTTTGAAATCTGAGCCGTGTCACTGGAAAAGGCATCATCGGATCAACCATTCCTCGCGATTAACAAATGGATGTGTTCGTGCGTTGTGTTGCCTTTGTTGGAATGGTTGCTGCGTCTTGCGACTGTAGAGTACGGCGTACGTGTTGTGTATATGGTGCGCACAACATATTCAAATCGTAGCAGGTCATGGAAACTCAAGGCCTACGTGCGCACGAACCAGCGTGTGCGAACCGGCGAGCGAACCAGCTTGGGCGAACCGGCGTGCGGTGAACCTGCGCGAGAACCAGCGAGGGAACTAGCGTGGAGCAAACTGGCAACAGCGAACCTGCTACCTTGAGGTAGCGCGTAGCTGACGCAGGAGAGGATCGAGAGAGCGGGCTTTGTGTTCGTTTTGGAATTGAAAACGTCGCGGTATCTGAAATGGCAGCAAGCACAGCATGCAGCAGTCATAGCACAGGCGTTGCAACTTCGCGTGCCACAGGCTATCGCATTGCTGTAGCGTATCGCATCACTGTAGCGCATAAAAACAGCAGTTGTCATTCGCGAGCTGCTCATCAGTGCGGCCCGGTGACAGGGCTTGCGTGGCGCCGTTGCCAGCAGCTGTGTAATGGCGGCATGGATTCGTTCAGCGTCAGCCAAACGCAATGAACGAGACGTCACGCCATCTTCTCTGACACTTCGCAATCTGCTGTGTAGGAAATACAGGACGGAGACCGTGGCTCGCGTCGTCCGAGGTGCCCCGCGACCGGCTGGGTGCAGGCAACCGATGACATGAGCGGCAAGGGTGTGCGTCTATTGTCATGCCTGTATTGCTGCTGCGTATGTCTGGTTGACGGGTTTGCTCGCTTGTGTTTGTGCTTGGACCTGTCTGCAGCTGTGGTCAACACCTACGGTTTCGAATCTCCAACGCGCCGTGTCGCGACTTGTCGATGCGTTCATGGCTGCTACTGCACAGCTGCAGCCATTCACGCCGACTCCCATAAGGCTTTGCTCTGGTGTTGCTCGATACCTTTGCAGTTATGTTTCTCTGGATTCTGGCACTGATGTGTGGATGGCTACAAGGTGATCTTGCAGCCATCCACACATCATGTAAGACCAACCATTCGCTCTGGTTCACTGTTTGCTTATCTCGTCGGGTGACTCTCCTGATTTCAAACGATTAATGCTGCTGCACAGGCAGCCTTGTGGCGCGTTTTTACCTCCTACCATCGGCTGCAGCGCTGAGGTCTACAATTAGTTAGGTGCATTGCTTCCCCACTGCACTTGCATTTTCTTACACTTTGCGTTGCGGCTTGCTTTGCTGCTCTGCTTCGCTGCTGCTATTTTGCTGCTGTTGCTGCGTTGCTAGTATTTTTCTACTGCTGTGCAGCTGCTGCTGCTTCTGCATTGCCGTTAAACTGCTAGTGCTGTGTTGCTGCTAATGCTTTGCTGATTTGCTCCTGCTACTTGCTGCTGTTTTGCTAGTGCTTTCGATTGCTACTGTGATGGTTTGCTGCTGCAACGTTGCATTGCTTCTGTCCATCACTGCTGCCTTGACTTGCTTTCTTGCTGCAAGCCGCTGGTTTCCTGCTCTGCTGTTGCTGCCTTGTTGGGCTTTGCTGTTACAACTGCTGATTTGCTGCAAAGCTGCAACGCTTTGCTGGTTTGTGTTCTTGCTTTGACTCCTGCCTGGCTGATTTGATTTCCGCCTGTCCATCACTGCTGCCACTGTTGTCCATCACTGTCTGCAAAGCACTGCTGCTTTTCTGCGTTGCTGCTTCGCTCGCTTGATTTCCTTTCTTGTCTTGCTGCTTTGATTTTTATGTTGTCCATCACTGCTGCAGCAGCTTTGTTTGCTGCTTTGCTTTGCTGCCGTACATGACTGTCAATTACTGCTGCATTGCATTGTTGCTTTGCTGCTTTGCTACAAGCTGCTGCAGTCCTGCTCTGGTGCTGTGTTGCTACTAATTGGTTGTAAAGCCGCATTGCACTGCTGCGTTCCAGCTTCCTTTGACGTTCGTCCCTCCTAGGCCAGTCTGCGAACCGGCGTGCGAGCCGGCTACAGATACCGAGGCGAACCGGCGTGCGAGCAGCGGCGCGTCCACAGCAGCCGAGGTAGCGCTGGAGGAAGCCTGCGAGGCCGCGGCGATGACTCCGTCGGCGAGATTGGCGATGGCCCCAGCCCAGTCCGGCTGAGCATTGCAGGGCACAGTCTGGGCGGGACAGCACGCCGGGCAGTGGGGGCACAACGGTGCGTGCGTGCACGAGGCGGACGGACCCCACGAGGGCGGCCAGGGCCAGGTTGGCACGGCACGGGCGTGGGCTATCGCGAGGGCTGCGTGGCCGGGCGCGGCCGCATGGGAGAACCGGCACGCAGGGGCGGGCCCGCAGGGGCCGTGGCAGGCACGGGCTGGGACTCCCGATGAGGCGGCTGCGCCGGCAGCTCCGGCGCGGGCTCCTCGGGCTGCTCAAGCTCCTCCAGCCACGCCGGCTGCTCCGGCTGCGGTTCCTCCGGCTGCTGTGGGGGCTGCGGCAGTTGCTCTAGGGTGGCTGCTTCGGCTGCTGGGGCGGTTGTGTCGGCCGCGCCGGTCGCTGCGGCCGGGGGCACACGCAGGCCAGGTGCCCAACGTGGTACACATAGCACGTCCGGCACTGCACGTGGCCTCAGGCACAGGAGCTAATGCACGTTTGGTGCACGAGGTGGACTCCGGGAAGAGACCGTGAACGTCGCCCAGCAGGCGCAGGTGAGCAACTGTAGATACCCAAGCATTCAAGTTCCGCTGCAGCTTTTCAGCGAAGTCAGACGTGAGGCGCTTGCCCAATTGCTGATATACTCGTCAACGCCAACCGGGGTGCCGCTGGCGTCCAAGGAGCTCTGCAGCGAGCGGCGAAACGTTCAAGGCTGGTCTGCAGGCGTGCACGGAGGCTGAACGCAGCACCCGCCTTGACCAGCTTGCGGTATGCAAGGGCCAGGTCCTGCGGGGCGTCGATGAGAAGACGTCATCGGCGTAGGCGACGACAGCTTTGCCACACGGTGTGTGCCGGCGACGCACTCCAGGACAAACTGGAGAGTGAGGGCGAAGAACAGCGGTCCGGACTGGTCCGCTAGCGGATCCCTGTACGGGAGGCGACAAGGTCCGCACACTCATAGGCCCCGTGCAGGTGCACGCAGTGCTGACCATACCACCAAGCGACGAAGGGCTGGAGGGACGGCACGTGGTCTGCCACGGCAGCCTGGTCGTCGGCACGGCGGACATTGTTGAGAGCATTCCGCCGGTTGACCTGGAGGACCGCCGCGAACGGGTCCGTCCGCAAGGCAGCGGAGCCACCATGCCCGAGGCACGCGCAACCCCCTGAGGACACCCGTCCCCAGTAGCAAGGGCGCGAGCGACGACCGCGCGAGATGCAGGCCTCCATCGCACAGGGGCCAGCAAGCAAGATTTACACCTCCGACGCTGTGGCTGGCCGGCTTCTACAAGGTGTCGGCAGGAGAGCGAGGCAGCACGGGAGGCGCATAGCGACAACTTCACGGCCACGATTGCGTTGTGTGTTGCGGAGGACGACGTGGCGACGTCCTTCACCTGTTCGTATGTCGAGCCGCTGGGGCCTAGGGAAGAACCGCGTGGCAGGCGGCGCAGGACGGCCGCAGGAGTCGTATGGTCCGACGGAAAAGGCGGGTCCTCGGCGGGGTGCAGTCGCTGGAGCTCCATGAAGACAAAGGCGCTTGGCCGTCGAGCCCAAGCTTGGGCTCGACGGCCAAGCGCCTTTGTCTTCATGGAGCTCCAGCGACTGCACCCCGCCGAGGACCCGCCTTTTCCGTCGGACCATACGACTCCTGCGGCCGTCCTGCGCCGCCTGCCACGCGGTTCTTCCCTAGGCCCCAGCGGCTCGACATACGAACAGGTGAAGGACGTCGCCACGTCGTCCTCCGCAACACACAACGCAATCGTGGCCGTGAAGTTGTCGCTATGCGCCTCCCGTGCTGCCTCGCTCTCCTGCCGACACCTTGTAGAAGCCGGCCAGCCACAGCGTCGGAGGTGTAAATCTTGCTTGCTGGCCCCTGTGCGATGGAGGCCTGCATCTCGCGCGGTCGTCGCTCGCGCCCTTGCTACTGGGGACGGGTGTCCTCAGGGGGTTGCGCGTGCCTCGGGCATGGTGGCTCCGCTGCCTTGCGGACGGACCCGTTCGCGGCGGTCCTCCAGGTCAACCGGCGGAATGCTCTCAACAATGTCCGCCGTGCCGACGACCAGGCTGCCGTGGCAGACCACGTGCCGTCCCTCCAGCCCTTCGTCGCTTGGTGGTATGGTCAGCACTGCGTGCACCTGCACGGGGCCTATGAGTGTGCGGACCTTGTCGCCTCCCGTACAGGGATCCGCTAGCGGACCAGTCCGGACCGCTGTTCTTCGCCCTCACTCTCCAGTTTGTCCTGGAGTGCGTCGCCGGCACACACCGTGTGGCAAAGCTGTCGTCGCCTACGCCGATGACGTCTTCTCATCGACGCCCCGCAGGACCTGGCCCTTGCATACCGCAAGCTGGTCAAGGCGGGTGCTGCGTTCAGCCTCCGTGCACGCCTGCAGACCAGCCTTGAACGTTTCGCCGCTCGCTGCAGAGCTCCTTGGACGCCAGCGGCACCCCGGTTGGCGTTGACGAGTATATCAGCAATTGGGCAAGCGCCTCACGTCTGACTTCGCTGAAAAGCTGCAGCGGAACTTGAATGCTTGGGTATCTACAGTTGCTCACCTGCGCCTGCTGGGCGACGTTCACGGTCTCTTCCCGGAGTCCACCTCGTGCACCAAACGTGCATTAGCTCCTGTGCCTGAGGCCACGTGCAGTGCCGGACGTGCTATGTGTACCACGTTGGGCACCTGGCCTGCGTGTGCCCCCGGCCGCAGCGACCGGCGCGGCCGACACAACCGCCCCAGCAGCCGAAGCAGCCACCCTAGAGCAACTGCCGCAGCCCCCACAGCAGCCGGAGGAACCGCAGCCGGAGCAGCCGGCGTGGCTGGAGGAGCTTGAGCAGCCCGAGGAGCCCGCGCCGGAGCTGCCGGCGCAGCCGCCTCATCGGGAGTCCCAGCCCGTGCCTGCCACGGCCCCTGCGGGCCCGCCCCTGCGTGCCGGTTCTCCCATGCGGCCGCGCCCGGCCACGCAGCCCTCGCGATAGCCCACGCCCGTGCCGTGCCAACCTGGCCCTGGCCGCCCTCGTGGGGTCCGTCCGCCTCGTGCACGCACGCACCGTTGTGCCCCCACTGCCCGGCGTGCTGTCCCGCCCAGACTGTGCCCTGCAATGCTCAGCCGGACTGGGCTGGGGCCATCGCCAATCTCGCCGACGGAGTCATCGCCGCGGCCTCGCAGGCTTCCTCCAGCGCTACCTCGGCTGCTGTGGACGCGCCGCTGCTCGCACGCCGGTTCGCCTCGGTATCTGTAGCCGGCTCGCACGCCGGTTCGCAGACTGGCCTAGGAGGGACGAACGTCAAAGGAAGCTGGAACGCAGCAGTGCAATGCGGCTTTACAACCAATTAGTAGCAACACAGCACCAGAGCAGGACTGCAGCAGCTTGTAGCAAAGCAGCAAAGCAACAATGCAATGCAGCAGTAATTGACAGTCATGTACGGCAGCAAAGCAAAGCAGCAAACAAAGCTGCTGCAGCAGTGATGGACAACATAAAAATCAAAGCAGCAAGACAAGAAAGGAAATCAAGCGAGCGAAGCAGCAACGCAGAAAAGCAGCAGTGCTTTGCAGACAGTGATGGACAACAGTGGCAGCAGTGATGGACAGGCGGAAATCAAATCAGCCAGGCAGGAGTCAAAGCAAGAACACAAACCAGCAAAGCGTTGCAGCTTTGCAGCAAATCAGCAGTTGTAACAGCAAAGCCCAACAAGGCAGCAACAGCAGAGCAGGAAACCAGCGGCTTGCAGCAAGAAAGCAAGTCAAGGCAGCAGTGATGGACAGAAGCAATGCAACGTTGCAGCAGCAAACCATCACAGTAGCAATCGAAAGCACTAGCAAAACAGCAGCAAGTAGCAGGAGCAAATCAGCAAAGCATTAGCAGCAACACAGCACTAGCAGTTTAACGGCAATGCAGAAGCAGCAGCAGCTGCACAGCAGTAGAAAAATACTAGCAACGCAGCAACAGCAGCAAAATAGCAGCAGCGAAGCAGAGCAGCAAAGCAAGCCGCAACGCAAAGTGTAAGAAAATGCAAGTGCAGTGGGGAAGCAATGCACCTAACTAATTGTAGACCTCAGCGCTGCAGCCGATGGTAGGAGGTAAAAACGCGCCACAAGGCTGCCTGTGCAGCAGCATTAATCGTTTGAAATCAGGAGAGTCACCCGACGAGATAAGCAAACAGTGAACCAGAGCGAATGGTTGGTCTTACATGATGTGTGGATGGCTGCAAGATCACCTTGTAGCCATCCACACATCAGTGCCAGAATCCAGAGAAACATAACTGCAAAGGTATCGAGCAACACCAGAGCAAAGCCTTATGGGAGTCGGCGTGAATGGCTGCAGCTGTGCAGTAGCAGCCATGAACGCATCGACAAGTCGCGACACGGCGCGTTGGAGATTCGAAACCGTAGGTGTTGACCACAGCTGCAGACAGGTCCAAGCACAAACACAAGCGAGCAAACCCGTCAACCAGACATACGCAGCAGCAATACAGGCATGACAATAGACGCACACCCTTGCCGCTCATGTCATCGGTTGCCTGCACCCAGCCGGTCGCGGGGCACCTCGGACGACGCGAGCCACGGTCTCCGTCCTGTATTTCCTACACAGCAGATTGCGAAGTGTCAGAGAAGATGGCGTGACGTCTCGTTCATTGCGTTTGGCTGACGCTGAACGAATCCATGCCGCCATTACACAGCTGCTGGCAACGGCGCCACGCAAGCCCTGTCACCGGGCCGCACTGATGAGCAGCTCGCGAATGACAACTGCTGTTTTTATGCGCTACAGTGATGCGATACGCTACAGCAATGCGATAGCCTGTGGCACGCGAAGTTGCAACGCCTGTGCTATGACTGCTGCATGCTGTGCTTGCTGCCATTTCAGATACCGCGACGTTTTCAATTCCAAAACGAACACAAAGCCCGCTCTCTCGATCCTCTCCTGCGTCAGCTACGCGCTACCTCAAGGTAGCAGGTTCGCTGTTGCCAGTTTGCTCCACGCTAGTTCCCTCGCTGGTTCTCGCGCAGGTTCACCGCACGCCGGTTCGCCCAAGCTGGTTCGCTCGCCGGTTCGCACACGCTGGTTCGTGCGCACGTAGGCCTTGAGTTTCCATGACCTGCTACGATTTGAATATGTTGTGCGCACCATATACACAACACGTACGCCGTACTCTACAGTCGCAAGACGCAGCAACCATTCCAACAAAGGCAACACAACGCACGAACACATCCATTTGTTAATCGCGAGGAATGGTTGATCCGATGATGCCTTTTCCAGTGACACGGCTCAGATTTCAAAGGTATTGTTACCTGCGTTAAAACATGCATGCAGTTCCGACACCACAATGAATACCCAACCCCTTCGGGGCTGGGCGGGCCCCCCGGGCCCTGGCACGTTGCGAGGGCGGGGTGGAGGGGGGCGAACCGTTACGAAAACGTGCAATGCGCAGCGATGTGCATGCTCAGCAATACTCGGCGATGCAACGCTCAGCAACGCCTAGCATTGCTGAGCATTGGATGGCGGAGTTTCTCGAAACTGCAGCCCGTTGGAATTGCAGCACATCCGACAAACTGAAGCAACACACGCAGCAGAGTTCCAGTGGCGAGCTCCGCCGCGTGGCCACGCGAGGTGTCGCGGACACGAGTCGACTCATGCGCTCAACTGCTGCATGCAACGAACGAACGCGCTGCACGCTCGTAATGGACCGTTGGCGGTACGGTTGAAGTCGCATTGCCAGCCGGACCATGCAGCTCCCACAATCCGAACGACACGCCCATCTCCCTACTGCCAATGGATCTCCATTCCTGAACACCGAATCGCGCAGAACGGCCAGAAGGCAACCGGCATCCGCGGGCCATCATCACTCGGACACGTGTATCTCGATCCCAAGATAACGCGTCGGCCGCTGTCACCGATCATTGTCGCTGACCAGAGATCTCGCAGGGACATCGCAGGCGACACCGGCGGGCGACACCGGCGGGCGACACCGCGGGCGACATCGCAGGCGACATCGATACAGTGGCAGCGACATTGTGCGCCACGTGGCGGTTACGGCCCTGGGACGGAACCGCGGAGAAACACGCTGTATATATGTTGAACAGACCCGCTGCGTTGGACATCCGGAAATCGGATGGTGAGTGATGGGACGAGGTCGTCTGAGACCGAGATATTCCTCCATTGTATCGTGTCGTTAAGGACCGGGTTCTCCCGTGAAATGTGTGGTATCGTATGCGCTGGCCCCGCTGCGATACTCGCACACCCGTGCAAGCGGGAAAAAGGGCAGAATCGGCTATCGGGTAGACGCGGCATTGGCAGGTGATCGAGAGATGGCAACCCCGAATACGAACCAATTCCGAGGACCGGATAGGTCCGACCCACCCCGTTGTCACGGCAGCGGGGCCCGGCGTACTGGGTGGGTTTTGCCAGCCCCAATTACCGGCCGATCGTACCGGTGCGTCGGGGGCATACGTAACGTTACGCTTTACAGCATACGCGACAACACTTACTTGAGCGACTCCACTGACATATCCTACTCACGGGTCCGGGCGCCGTTAGATGGCATGAGACCCTTTTGGTGCCAACGATGTGCACACGCTTGAGCCGCGGCAAAACGTGCAAGCGACATTCGGTCCGGTTTTCCGGCCGGTTTTCTGGACGGCCGGTTTTCCGAACACGGCCAGCTTGCGCACGCGTGCCAACACAGACTACACGCTGTTCAAAGTCGCCAGGGCTCACACATGATCTAGATGGTCGGAACGTGCCATTTGCGTTAGAAAACTGCATCCGAGCAAGCGACATGTGTCGTCGCCACACGGGGCCTGCAATTTGCACGCATCGGGTTCTCCGTACACGCGCAAGTCGCCACACTCCCGCCAGTTCCAAGCTAGCGGAGTCGCGGGTTTCAGGTAGGAGCGTGGCCAAAAGGTACTGAAAAGAGGGCGGGATTCGCCACCGCGCACGTTCAATCCGCAGCCATGCGCAAAGTGCGGAGGCTGGTCGCGTCCGCCGGTGGGCACGTCCGCACGCGCGAGTCCACGTGGCGATGTCCAACGTGCGTGCACGCGGAATTGGACCGCGTGCAGATCGCAGGCAGCGAGGAATGGGGCGGTGACCGTTGTCGACGGGTGTCCGGCCAAAAGGCATTTCGGTCGAAAACGGGCACGCCAAAAGGGGTGTGTATTTTGGCGACGTCGCGGGCGACGTCGCGGGCGACACCGCGGGCGACATCGCAGGCGGCACCGCGGGCGACACCGCGGGCGACATCGCAGGCGACGTCGCGCGCGACATCGACACAGTGGCAGCGACATTGTGCGCCGGATCGAGGGCGGGATGGTACCTGCCTGCCACCACTCGACGGGTGTCCGGCCAAAAGGCAATTCGGTCGAAAACGGGCAGGCCAAAAGGGGTGTGTATTTTGGCCACGACTTGGGGGGTACAGGGCCCGGGGGGCAAAGAAAAGGCACCTCACGGCCAAACACTACAGAAGAAAACCGCAACCAGCAGGGCAACCAAGAAGCCCACGTCTTACAAATGGCCACAAACACCTTACAACAGATCAACAGATTACCAAAACAAGAACCTCATACTAGGAAGACAGCTGGCACAAGGCTTGCTTGGTTCAGTTATTACCCAGAACGCTCATCAAATCAACAGCCACAAACCTCAATGCCTTTGCATGCTCATTTCAAAGCCCAAAAAGTGCACCCCACTGCGGTCACCATGCGTTCGGTTGGCAAAGGAGATGCCAACTACAGCCAGTCAGCGACTACTGTCCTCACTTTCCACTCCAACTTCACAGTACGCTTCATGTCCACGACCACTCTCTTGCTCAGGGTTGCCGGTTTGAGTTGGTTGTTCATCAAAAAGGCCGCCTAAGCCAGCAGCTGTCCAGCAAACACAGCTGATGGAAGGGCGCGTTCACCGTCCCTTCACATCGCATCCAGACCCTTTGAACATGAATGATGGACGTCTCCGAAGATACCTTGGAGCGGCAGTGCACCTCAATCTGCTCAATCGCAACCAACACTGCAACAACAAACAAATACAGGACAGCCATGAGGCAGCACCAACCACCGCGACACAATTGCACAGCAATCACACCCCTGAGAACTCCCCCCGGTAGGCTTGAGCCTTGTGAAGTCTGAGCCCCCCCGCTCGCTCAATCACTCGCTAGGCACTATACCAGGCCAGCACCCAACAGCGACTTGCTCAGTGGCCTGCACTCAGCAATGTTACACCTAATGGCCCTTATAGAAACATCCTCGCACGCAGCTACATGCAGCCGCCCCGCCCTGCACAGCTTGGCACCCAATAATCTCGTGCTCAATAGACCCACACCCATGCACAGCAGCTCCACCCGCATGCGCTACTCGCTCACTGTTATTGGACAGCAGGCTTCTTAGAAGGCCAGCCCCCCAGGGCCATCATGGCGACATCGGCTGCCAACGCGAGCCCGGCCTTCGGCAGCAGCGGCGCCGTATGCAACGCCACACCCACGCTGACCGCCACGCCCACCGTGCAGGCAAGCACGAGGTACTTCGAACCATTCCACATGCGGACGGCACATTGGACGACCGCAAACACCCAGTCGTGGACGGCTGCGGCCGCAGCCGTGCGCACATGCGCCCCCACCAGGAACGTGAGTGTGAACGCCACCATAGCCACCCACCATTGCGACAGCAGGCTGGACTCCGAGGGCAGGAGGCCAACCCAGCCAGTGAGGAGCGCGGACTGTCGCTGGTCGATGTAGGGGGAGAGTGGGAGGTGAAGTTGGTAGAGTATTCAAAAAGGAAAGAAGGGCAAGCCTGTGAGTCGCAAATTGTGAAGTGCGCACGAGGGTCGCTCATGTCCAGAAGCTGCTCGTTTTCGTAGATCTTGCCCCCCGCCTGGACATGCAACGTAGCCAACTCCCCCTCTGGGTGCAGGAGAGGACAAACAAACTCGCCAAAACGCACCCATGTGCTCCACACCCATGTGTAAACCAAGCCACGAAGCACGCCCAGACACACTCCCACACCCGTCCAGCACAGTCCACTCCACAGTGTCACCCACTCCCCCGTACCCCCACACAAACACACAAACAGAACTACACACCGTTCCGCTTGCATGCAAGTCCTGCATGCAACAACCTCCATGCTGACTGTTCAGCGCTGACGCACCTGCTGGATACAGTTGCTGACGCGGTAGTGTCCGTGGATGAGGGCCTCCATGAGGGGTGTGCGGCCGAAGCGATCGACGGCATTCTCATTCACGTTCTGCTTAAGCAGCCACTCCGTCGTCGTCAGGGCGCCCTCGGACGCCGCCAGGTGCAGCGGCGTACGACCATCGTTGCCGCACACCTCCCGCACGTCCACTGAATGCTGCACAGCATGAACATCTCTTGTGAAAACTTGTGTGTGTGTGTGTGTGTGTGTGTGTGTGTGTGTGTGTGTGTGTGTGTGTGTGTGTGTATGTATGCGCGAGCGCACGTGTATATGAGTGTGTGTACGTGTGTCTGCATGCGCACAGGTAAAAAAGCGAGTGCGTGCATGTCTGTGCACGTCAATGCCTGTGTGTTTGTCTCTATTTATACACACAATTACCCATGCCCACGCATACTGAAACATACGTGTGTGCCAATGTGTGAAGGCACGGCCAAAGTATCTGTATGTCAACGCAGCACGCACAAGGCCTCCAGAACAGTACTGAATGCACCGTTGCATCACACAAGACCCTCCCAAAAATGCAAGGGAAAATCATCTAATTATCCTTGAATCCGGTCAGCTTTCGGCAAGCCAATTCAATCACCGACACACGGCAACCACCGGCCATCACACGGCACTTTGAGCAGGGCTGCCGCTCCAAGTGAACGGACTCAACCAGGGCAGCGCACAACACTCAAGCAGGAAAGACGCACAGACCGACACCTACATGCAAAATATGAGACATGCAATCTCATTTATCACACAACACGCTCTCACAGCCAACTACTCAACCTGCAAACACAACTGGAAGAGACCTGTTCGCAAAACACAACTGAATCTTCTTCCACACCCATTCATACAACTTATTTGCTGCCACAACGGTGCATTCCATGGGCAGGCATGTGCAACCGCCGGGATGCAACCGTAGTGCCACAAAAGCACTGCGCCCGGGATTGGAGCTAGGCAGCTGCAGAACGCACCCGCCGAATCACACGTTCCAGCTTCTTCTGCTTGTTCATGCCCGCGAAGAAGAGGATCTCGGACACAAGGCGCAGCTCGTCGATCACATCCTGGTTGTCCATCGTGTGCCAGCTCGCGACGGACATGCCGCCGCTCGGCGCACCAGAATTCAACCGCATCATCTGGTTCGCGCTGAGCCCGTGGCTAGCGTGGGCAGGGTGATGAGCGACATGGTGGCCCGGGTCCGATGGGCCCTGGCCGTGGAACCCTCCGCCTGCGGCGCCCATGTCATGCACATCTGCAAACCGCAGGCGCTGTAGGCGCAGCCAGACCCACAGCCAGTCTACCTGCCCTACCAGCCAGATGCACTCGTTTCCACTGTGGAATGATCATGAATGCACACTCATATGCTTTAAGCCATCCACAGAGAGGCCCGCCCATATATGGTGCTACATCGAGCAGTCGCGGTCACAATCATGTCTATGCCCAAAGTTGCAGCCTCAGGCCCCTCTCTTCCCCTCCCCCTCCCGTATCCCCTGCCTGCGCATGAAGAGAAAGAGTACGTGTGCGTCTGCACAGCCCCCTTCCTTGGTGTGCCAAGTATATGATCCGAATCTGTGCAGCAAAGATGAGCCGCACCAGCGCGATCCCGCTGGTCTTGGAAATTGGCCTGGTCATCATCCATGTGACGCGCAAACTCTTGGATGGTGTTGGCAGATGCGTCCACCACAGCAGGGAAAATCTCATCAGCGTACCGGCTGGGGTAGTCCGTGTCGGGGCCCACCGGATTCGCCGACGAAGGGGCGTTGCCGTCCTTGAGCTGCAGGCAACGCAGCTGTCGGCACAAATGGCATGGTTCGCATGAGGTGGTGCAGAGGTCAAGCAAGCACAAGAGGCCCAGGCAGTGTTTACACGGACCATAGCCGCGGGGGCAGCAGAGTGTGACCCCTCCCTGCATGGACCATAGCCGTGCGGGTAGCAGGCCGGTTCGCGCACGCGTGACCGCTTGATGCAGACGTCATGACGCTTTGGATTATGACGCACACAGGTGCCACCAGCCGCGGCGCGGCGATGCTTGGATTGCATGATGCATGCGCGCCGAGGCTTTCACAGCAACTGTGCAAAAGACCACCCTCGTGCGCGAAACCCCAATCACGACGGCGAGACACCGCACAGAAGCGCAAGGAGACAAGAGGGGGGCCCCGTGAGACGCGGGCGGGTTGAGACGCGGGCGCACCCACCCGAAGCGCGTCAGCGCTCGGGCTGCGCGGGCTTTC
>JAYMFU010037371.1:0-19677 GCA_036784835.1 Phaeophila floridearum
GACCACGACCAGGTCTGGGTCTAGCCATAAAAGCTGGGCTTCAACGAAGTCGATGCCATGCTTTCTGAGGTTAGATGAGCTCTTTCTGCCGTCAAATTCGAACGAAAACATGGTATAAAAAATATACCTTTATGGCACAGGCGTCAATAGAGCTCAATAACGCCCTTGTTAATGGGCAAGTGGCGTAGCCACTTGTCCTAGAGGCCCAAAGGGCCGATTGAACTGATTGTTACGTGTCCTATGCACGCAAGTGCTCCATAATTTGCAACATTCTGAAGAATGGGTTTCTCGCATCATGCGTTGTTTTAGATGCCAGTTCACGCAGTTCTTCGACTTTACTTTTGTACTCGCCATTAATAATGAGTTCTAGAGAAGGCAACTTTTCAAGATTTTCTGTGACGAAACCTCTCGGGACGACAGGGGACCAGAACATAAACCTATAATTTTCAAAGTTCTCCAAATATTTCTTGGCATAAGCCTTTTGGCGTTGATGTTTCTTGGTAATTCTCGCTACAGTCTCCTGGTTGTTCTTGTAAAGTACGCCGCGTATATGAGTCGTTACTTCACATAAATATGCTGTGTCGGTTTTCAAATTCAGCCCCACGACGTCAAGTTCATTGAGGCCTTCCAATCCACCGCCCGGAGTACGAACGTTGTAGTCCACAACATCGCAATCTTCAATAAGTTGGAGATAAGCTCCAACAATGTACTCACCTATATCTGTCAGCATGGCACTTGGTTAGCTTGTACACGTAACGCTCTTTTTAATGGGCGCTGCGTAAGCAGCGTCCTTTATTGAAATGATTGTTATTTGCCTTAAATCACATTTTCACGATGAATTCTGTTCTGATCTTCATACGAAGCTAATTCTTGCAATAACTCTTCTTTTATTCGAGTTACCTGGATGAGAAAATTATCAAGTTCCGACTGTAGATCGTTGATTTTTTCCTCAGGCCAACTTTTGTGTTCTGATTTTGATTCGACAATGCTTCGGGCTTTTTCTTGCACTGGGCCAATACTACTTTGCTTAGACTCAATATCAGCCTTGAGTACATCAAGCCGGGAGTTTCCACTTGCACCACTAAATGTGAACAAAGTCTGGAGTTCCATCTTTGTTTTATTCGATAGGTCATCCACTCTGATGGTTTCTGCCACAACCTCGTTTGCAGTTCCAACAAGTTCGCGGAGCTGGGCGCTTCTTTCAACAGCTGCAGCATGATCTGAGGCTTTCTTAGCGATGCCAGCTGATCTAAATGCTGCAAAAGCAGCGAATAACCCGCCAGCCGCGCCGACAAGGCTAGCTATCGCAACAATCGCTGAGGTCGTATTTTGATCCATTCATCTCTCTATGATGCGGGTTGTGCAAATAACGCCCTTGTTTATGGGCAAACTGCGCAGCAGTTTGTCCTTTATAGAACTGATTGTTACTTGCCGATAACTCAAATCTCTCGGCTACTAGTTTCTGACAAAAACTACCGAGCCAGATGATTGGTGCTGATCTACTGAATCTACTCTGAAGCCAGCGGCAATCCATGCTTTGGCCTGAGGACGATTGCTGAGATCTCGCTGATTCGACCACCACTCTCTATATGTGTAAGCAGATCGAGGCAAGGGCGAGCCCAGAATTTCCTCGATCTCTTTAAAGCTAAGGCTTACTTCCTGGATCGTGCCGGCACGATTCGCCAAATTCAATTCAAGTGCTTCGTATTTAGACGCCATCTCTGAATCTCAACTAGGCAAGTAACGCCTTTTAATAATGGGCGCGCTTGCGCGTCCATTCATTGATTTGATTGTTAGGTAGCCGCTTACACATATCAAAATATTACTGCTGTAACCAGACCTAGCGTAATGGTGCTGAGTATAAGCACGCGTAGCTTTTTTCTGCTACTAAGGAGCTTTGCGCTATTGGTCTTATCGAGAGCTCCTCCAAAAATATAGATTAGATACGAATGGGAATTGCTTATAAACGGAGATCCTAGAAGTTGGAAACTTGCAAAATCTTCATGCTTCCAAATTCGTACAAATTTTCCAATATAGGCCAGCGTGACTACTAACAATCCAAAAAATAGTATTAGTCCAAGGTTGGCAATGGATTCCATCTAGGCTACCTAACGCCCTTGTTAATGGGCGCAGCCTTGGCTGCGTCCTCGATTGAACTGATTGTTATGTGTCGCTCCACTTAAATTAATTCTTTCGCGAACACTATAAAGGCAAATGCTGCCACAATCAGAGCAATTCCAAAGTGGAACCAGTTCGGAAGCGGTAGTACAGCGAATACGAGTGAAAGAGACACAATGCTTAGAACGCCTAAGAACAGCAAAATTACTTGGGGTAGCATTTTCTCCTGAAACCAGGCACCCATTTTGGGATACTTAGTGCCAATTCTTTTAAATATAGCAATCACGAATACGAACATTGAGGCAGCAATACCTCCCATGATCTCGCCATCAAAACTTTCTTCCGCAATTTCAATAGAAAAATAATACTCGCCAACTATAAATGGGATTGCTCCCCCGAATAGCATCGCTAATACAAATAGAAAATATTCTAAACTTGATAACTTCATCGGTTGGCACTGAGACACATAACGCTCTTATTTATAGGCTAACTGCGCAGCAGTTTGTCCTTTATAGAATTGATGGTTATGTGTGCGTCACTTAAAAAATCTATCAGCTCTTTCTTTCGTGTCGAGTTTTGCGAACCAAAATAGTAAGAAATGATATGTAAAACCCATCGCAAGTATACAAACTAAATAAAGGATTGCAGCGGACATATACGAATAAGTTGTGGAAATCTCCCGAACAAAGAGAAGCGGCAATATGAGCAATGCTGGAAACAATATAAGTGGGGAATACGCAACTACTATTGCAATCCTTCTCGACCTTCCGGCCTCTAAAGCGAAGCCAAAGATCTTTCTACAGTGTGGAAGCCAACAGTATCCACTCATCAAATAGAAAGCAGCCACTGGCCCAATCCAATGAACCGTGATCGTATTTCCGAAAAAATCAATGTCCATGTTTGGCACAGTGTTTCCTAGATACACATAACGCTCTTAATAATGGGCGTGGCGCAAGCCACGTCCTTAATTGATTTGATTGTTACTTTGCGCCGTCTCGAAGTCCATTTTGGCAGTTAGCGGTGCCAAACTAGACTACCGAAAGTAGCGCTTATCGAGCAGATCTAGCGATCGAACTCAAAAGATCTGCCCCACATTCAAATCTCGTTGCAGGTCACGCAACTCCTTGTTGCGTGCCGGTCTTATTCTCTTACCAGCACCAGGAACGAAGCCTTAAATCTTTGGCTCTTATACTTGCCCTGGCTGCGGGTGGCCAACTACGAGCAGAAACCCTGATTCTTCTTCTTAGTTTCTTATGGAGCGCACAGTAACGCTCTTGTTAATGGGCTTGGCGTAAGCCAAGTCCTTGATTGAACTGATTGTTAGGTACCGCTGACACTGGCCAGAAACTCTTCATAGCTATCTTTCCAAACATGTTCAATGCCTAGCAATGATCCGTCAATGCTTGTATTAGCGTCTAAATCAAGAAGCAGCCAACTCAATGAAGATGTGATATCCAGAAATTCACCCATCTTCTCCATATGAATATTTCTTTCCTCGCGGAGCATATCGGGTGTGCCTGCATTTCCATGGAACTCAAAGCACTCTTCTGCTGTTGAATAAATTGCTTCGACGTTTCTTTTGGCGCGAGCTAAATCGTCCCTTATGGCAAAGTTTTCGGGCAACTCCAAAAGCGGATCTAGCTCTGATCTAACATCTGCGATAAGCAGTTGTGGATCAAGATTAGCGCAATCACCATAGCCGGCACTTTCTATCTGGTCGCAGCAGGACAGAGATATCAGAGTTATGAATAATGCACTCTTGTACATTGCGCGTACCTAACGCCCTTGTTAATGGGCTCGGCGTAAGCCGAGTCCTTTATTGAACTGATTGTTATGTGCCTTAATTCTCAAAATCCTCAGGCTCAATAACTGTTCCACCAATTGTTACTCCAACCATATAACTCGCACCATAGAGGCGGTTTCCATCAATGACTGGTGCCAAGCTAAATATATACACCCAATGCGATCCTGCTCTGTAGTCGCATTCGGATACTGAATTTATTGAAATGCTACTCACTGCAACAGAATCGAACCTGGAATAATAATCGTTGGCCCAATTTTGCGCGATCTGTACGGCCTCGTTAATGGATAGAGGTGGGTCAGATTCTCCGATATCCCAAGCAGGCACACCGTCAAAAGTGTCTGACTGAACAAACAAACCTGTTTGTTTCCCATCTTGGCTGGTGCTGGACATGAACGGAGAACCATTGCAGCCCTGCGCAAAAGAATGCGTTGAAATTAAAAGAAGCAATATCAAACTTAAACGTGGCACTCTAGCTCCTTTGCGCACATAACGCCCTGGTTAATGGGCTCGGCCTTGGCCGAGTCCTTTATTGAACTGATTGTTATGGAGCTCTCCCAAGATAATTCTCCAGTTCTGCCTGAATTTCGTCACCAAGCACTCCAATCTCGACATCAATTCCCGAATCTCGCAGCTTTGCGATTCCTCTGCCATTGTTTCTTGGGTCCGGGTCCAAAATACCGACATAAATTGTCTTTATTCCAGATTCGGCAAGCGCTTTTGCACACGAAGGAGTTCTGCCATCAAAGGCGCAGGGCTCGAGAGTAACAAATGCCACGTCGTCTGCATTGCCATGGCCGAGTTGGCTTAAGGCCATTGCTTCAGCGTGCGGCTGCCCCGGAGCATTAGTATGGCCTTCAGCAACGATCTCACCATTCCGTACGATTATGCAGCCAACGGGCGGATTGTCACCGCATTTTGGAATTGCTTTTCGGCCCTCTTCAATGGCACGACTCATGTATTGGAAAGCATCTCTGTCCTTCACGCTACGACGGCTCCATAACGCCCTTGTTAATAGGCAAGTGGCGTAGCCACTTGTCCTAGAGGCCCAAAGGGCCGATTGAACTGATTGTTAGGCATCGATAGTATCTCTTGCCAGATTGCCTAGCTTTTCTTGCACATTTTCGACCATTATCTTTATCTCAGTGCAAGCGATTGCTACGTCACCAGTAATCTTCTCTTTCTTCGATTTATCATTCTGAGAATCCAATAGAAACTCAGCAATGTGGCCTGCTATAGAATTGTATTTCTCCAGAACAGCATCAACATCCTGTAATATTTCCGGCGCGTAGAAGGAAACGTTCATGTGCAAGTAATTATCTTTCATGTTCGTTTGGATTTTCTTTGCATCGAATTTCCCGCCATATCCGGTTTCTGAAATCATCTGCATGAACGTTTCGGCTGAGAGATTTTTATACGAGGTTAACTCCCTAAATATTTGTTCGTACTTTGAGAGACGCAGTTCCTTTTTAGCTTTTTCAGACTCAAACTCATTTCTTTGCTTATTCATTTTGTGCATGAAGAAGCCTGCAATTAGGGCGCCTAGAATAGTGCCAACAAATCCGATGATTGCATCCATCTGGTATGCCTAACGCCCTTGTTAATGGGCGCAGCCGCGGCTGCGTCCTTGATTGAACAGATTGTTAGGTATCTTTTGCATGTTCTTTCATTTTTATAAGGAAAGCTTCCAAATCGACACTATCTGGATTTGAAGCAATAGACGCCGCCTCCAGACCTGACAATATTGCAATACCGTTAACAAACCAAATAATTTCCTCTATCTCTTCCTTTTCATAGACTGGTTCAATGTGCTCCTCAGAATTTCGTCGAAATGCCTGATGGGCGCCTGCATGAGTTAAGCTGTTTAAATATTCCCAACCTTGCTTCTTGGCATAACTCAATACGCCATCAGAATACGCATCTAACTTTTCTAGCTCATCAATTATTCCTTGGAATGAAATATCCAACTTATCCTTTAGAAATTTCTTTGTTTGTGTTTCTGACGCACAGTTTCTGAGCCATGTCCCTCTTACATACGCTTCAAATGTGCAGCGCGCTAGTGCGAATGCTGAGCCGTAAATTTTCGCTTTTACAAGTGCAGTAACTGCATAGTGATGCTCCATAGCTAAATCTAAACAAGCAGCAGCGGCCCGTGATCTATCATCTGCTGGTATCAAAACTCCATTTAGCTGGCTATTCAGCCATCGATACAGATTGTAGGAATGTTGCACAATATCCATTTGTATACCTAACGCTCTTTTTAATGGGCTCGGCGTAAGCCGAGTCCTTTATTGAAATGATTGTTATGTGTCTTTTTCAATTCACTGTCCAGGCTATTAGTCCGATAAATACTAAGGCTAGAAAAGCCATTCCGAGCTTGGCATTGGACAGCTCTGCTCGTATCTTGAAGTCTTGCATTGATTTGAGGTCATTGTCAGGGACTCCGTAGCAATGTGGGCACCGAGTTGCCTCTTCTGGGCGTCGCAGTCCGCAACGCTCACATTTTCGAGTAGACCTTAGTAAAAATATTTCGTACATAGCCTTGGATTAAAGATCCATTGAGCATTACGTCTCGCACTGACGCCGTACACATAACGCCCGTAATAATGGGCTCGGCGTCAGCCGAGTCCTTGATTGATTTATTTGTTAGCTACCTTGATCTTGCTAAGTTTCTTCTCAAAGTTAGTATCGTATTTGTTCAGATGAAGAACTTCATGAACATCAGAAACAGGAATACTCAAGTCTACTTCGAACGTAGTAGGTTCGCTGTACTCCGGCTGGCCGGGCTTGTCGTATGAGCCTTCTACCATAGGCCCAGCGCACCCACCTATAGAAATAATCAGGTACTTTTCATCCAAATCAAAGTTACAAGTTAACTTTGTAATTCTTCTAGAATGAGATCCACAGGATGCAGCTGAGTAACCTGTATTCAATTTGATATACCCAATCGAAGGTCCTTCAAATTTGTATGAACACGGAAATTGATTGTCAGGTAGAAATAACGTTCCTTTAAGCCAATCGGAGATACAACTGAGACCAACATAGGGTCCTGATTTCGCCAGTTTTTTTTCAGAGACCAAGGTCTGTGGTCGTTGCTTTCTGTCTTGATTGGGTATTTCTTTAACCGCACTGATTTCAATACCATAGGGTCCTTCAAACGATGCAGTGAAAATATTAGAAAATTGTCTGCCTCCGATAATAAACTTCGAATCAAATAGATAACTTACTGAAGGATTACCGAAGCCTGTTTCAAAAATATATTTCTGCATTATCAGATTACGCCGTGTAGCTAACGCCCTTGTTAATGGGCTCGGCGTAAGCCGAGTCCTTAATTGAACTAATTGTTATGTGCCCAAAAGGACACCGGCCAATATGTAAATTAATAGAGCTATTGCGCCGACGCCCAGCATATAAAACCCAAGCCATATTGTATTCACTGGATATTTCACCCATAAGATGAGTGAACCAAATGAGGGTAGGAGCACAGAAAACCCACCTAAGAAGTAGCCATCCTTACTTTCTATCAATATCCCCGCCAGCATTACTAGCAACGATACTATTACGATACCTCCTATTAGGAAGCCACCACCAATACGATTCGCACGCCTAGATGCAACATCTTCATCCCAAAAACCGGTATCCTTTACGGTTTCTTTCTCATTCAATGCTCGGCCCTGGATTCTTCCACTATTCTGCGCACATAACGCTCTTAATAATGGGCGGGGCGCTAGCCCCGTCCTTAATTGATTTGATTGTTACTTTGCGCCTTCTCGGAGTTCATTTTGGCACTTAGCGGCGCCAAACTAGCCTCTCGAAAGGGGCGTTTATCGAGCAGATTTAGCTATCTAACTAAAAAGAACTGCCCTACATTCAAATCTCGTTGCAGGTCACGCAACTTCTTGTTGCGTGCCGATCTTATTCTCTTACCAGCACCAGGAACGAGGCCTAGATACCGAATTTCTCTTGCTTGCTCTAGCTGCTGGGTCGTCAACTACGAGCAGAAACCTTGATGCTTCTTCTTAGTTTCTTATAACGCGCACAGTAACGCCCTTGTTAATGGGCTCGGCCCTAGCCGAGTCCTTGATTGAACTGATTGTTAGCTTTCTTTAATTGCGCGTAAATACTTATAGTCTCCAATTTCATCCGTGTATTTGGAGATAACCTCATTAATGTGCCCAGAATCGATATCATTTCTAAGTCTACTGAGGCCATTTTCCAATTCTGGTTCTGGGCAAAACCTATGAAATGACGAGATGCCATTCCGTACCCGTTCTGATAGGTACAATTCTGGCCTCTGTTTGCCGCTATATAAGAAGAGATCGGTCAGATCGGGATTGATATAAAAATTCTCACTCAATTCGAGGCGCAATCCTGCCTCAATGAGACCGCGTTGAATCTCGTCTAAATCAGGCATACTCTTTACTGATTTCGACATCATCTCGGGAAAATAATCGTTCAACCAGTATTGCCGAAGCTGTTCCGGCATCGCCGTTAAGATCACTAATGGGGCCGTGCTTTTTAGAACTCTTGCTGCCTCCCCCAAAACGGAATTCAAATCTCCGAAATGATGGATTGCCAAAGTGATCATTGCTCCATCGAAGAAGGCATCATCAGCATCTATGTTTTCTGCATCTCCGGTTCTCCACGAAATTTTAGTGCTCTTTGGGCGGGCGTTTGAAAGCATTTCTTCTGATGAGTCTATAGCGTGCCATTCGCCGCCAAAATTTGACACTGCAACAGTGTAGTTGCCAGTACCGCAGGCTAAATCTAGATACCTTCCCCCGCTACGTAAGCTAAGCAGTTCAGCCAGTCGACTAGCGATACCTGGATCAGCCTTTCGGGTAATGTCATAACCCTGTCCAATAGTGTCGTATATCTGATTCATGGCACTAATCTGTAAAGCTAACGCCCTTGTTAATGGGCGCAGCCTCGGCTGCGTCCTTGATTGAACTGATTGTTAGGTGCCTTCACTCAAAACAGAGCTAGCTTGAGTAACCAAGTGTTTCCGCAACATAGTAAGTTCCTCTATTCCAAGCAAACTTCTTAGCTTTTTACGCATGGATTCAACTGCGTGATCTTCATTTATTTCCTGATTAGCATCCAAGCCTAAGATTTCACTGTAGAGCTCAGCGTTTCGGTCTATCCGTACCGATCTCTGTTCGGCGTATCTCGGAACGCCAGCTGTATTGCGTACGAAATGCTCTTCGGCGCCTAATTTTCGAAGGGCACTTTCAAACTTTTCCAGATTCTCGCTCATCTCATCCGTAAGCCACACAGCGTGACTTTCTCGCAGTCGAAATAGCGCACCGGCATGATTCAAAGCTTCGGGGGTCTCTCCTTGCTGAAAAAGCGTTGTCAGTGTGGAGTTCATTTCGTCCATGTATTCTTCGCAAAAGTCTACATGTTTATCGAAAGCTATATTCGCCATATGTGAAGCTGCGCCTAATGTGAACTTAAATTGATCTTGTTGTAGCTCCTTTTTCTTCTCAAACGCTGCTTCATCGCGTAAAAGCTGAAACAACGCAGAAAACATCGCAATAACACCTGGTGATGCGACTGCAAATTTTATCCATTCATTGGCGGGTATAACGAAGCTGCTTCCAAATGAAAGTACAAATACTCCACCAATAATCGAATATGTAACTGGATTGTGCTTCAACGTGTGCACCTAACGCCCTTGTTAATGGGCGCAGCCTCGGCTGCGTCCTTGATTGAACTGTTTGTTATGCAGCGTACTCCCAGTCTTCTCTTTATTGATCCATGGCACATCTATTTGGATTGAAAGAAAACTGTAATACTGGTTAATAAGATATAACTCTCACCCGACTAGCCGAGTAAGTCCTCTGGCCAATACTCAGGAGGAACGCGTTCTTTGGCTTTATTTATAGTTCTTCGGCCGAGATACCAGGCTAGGCCAACGCCGAAGACCCAACCAAGAAAAAAGCTTCCTAGATCCATAAAAATAGCTCCAGCTGCATAACGCTCATTGTTAATGGGCGCTGCGTTAGCAGCGTCCACAATTGAACTGATTGTTACTGCGTATTTGCACTAATCTCGCTCCGAAACGGCTCCAAGGTCAAATACATCCTCCACTGGCAAATCGGTGACTAGTTTTGACGCTGCAGCAATATGAGAGGGAACATGGGTAAGAAATGCCATTAGAAGTTTTTGTATTTCAGATATATTGAGTTCTTCGGGCGTTCTACAAAAATTTTCCCACCGCTCTAAATCACTCAACCAGTCAGTAAGGTGAAACGCTGCATTATTTGAAGTATTTTCATCAAGCCCTAAATCTTTGAGGGCCAAACACAACTTATCTTTAATTTGTTTTTCGTCGTATGGCACTGGATTATCCAAGCGCAGTAACGCCCATTGTTAATGGGCAAACCGTGCAGCGGTTTGTCCTTGATTGAACTGATTGTTATGTGTTGGTCTCGTTAACAAAGATACTCTGACCTATGATCTGTTCTGTGCCAATCACGATACTATTGCTGGGGGTATAAAACGCGAATTCGATTAGACGTTTCTCGCAAGTAGCTTTCAAGCTCTCCAGATTTACCCCTTAGGTACTCATCGAAGAATGATAAGGCCAAGCCGTTCTTAAGCGTGGCAATCTCCTGAAAGCTTAACCTTCCCTCCTCTCTGAAGAAGTTGATGATTGGGAACATCGCCAAGGCCCCAATGAAATCCTGATGCTCTGTGCCAGGCAAGTGGACATCGTGGAAATCTGGTCCTGGCGGATAGTAGGCGTAAGCGTTGCCGTGTGTATTGGTGTCGGAATAGACGTGCAAAAATGGCGCGGGCACAGATACATTCCAGTCATATCCAAACTGGGTCCCATCGAGGTTTATCCCTGCGGAACATCGTACATCCACTTTGCAGAAAGCGCCTGCAGCGGAACCACCGTAAGAGAAGCCCATCACTCCGACATTGTCTATATCAACTGCCGCAGCGAATCCTTCAACGGGCGCCTCGAATGTTGAGATAGCATCCAGGAAGAACTGCTGATCCTCAACCCAGTACGCCGTTGAGCGATTGCGTACTTGCTGTCTTATTCTAAAAAAGTTTTCCAGGTTTTCCGCTGATAAGACTTCTCCGAGAATGCTAATCTTATTGTCATTAAGCGCTGCTTGAATGGTGGCGGTTCGCTCGCCATTGCTTGTTGCGTCGTGAAAGCGATCCATGTAGGCGTAGAGTGCAGCCATGATCTGAGAGAACTCTTCGCCTCTGTATTGGTCCAGCGTGCTACCAATACCTCCATCGCTAACTTCCTCGCCAGTAAAGCCAACGTCTCCTGGATAGTCTGTTGGCATTGCGAATCTGTCGAAGCCTCCATCCGGACGATTGACCTTTGCGCTTTCAAATGGATGAGTTAGTGAAGCCACTACATAGCCATGGCTTGCGAGATGCTCCATAAGTTGAGGACTTTCGTCCACTACCATATAGAGGCCATGATTGAACAGAATGAGCGGGAATGGACCTTCGACAGACACGGGAGCATGGACTAACGAATTTGTTTCGATGTACTCCATGTAGCCAAATAGCAGAGAAAGCCAATCTGAGCCACCGCTGTAGAGCTCGCTAAAGAGCGTGTTCCTCTCATACTTGTCTGCGTCATTTACAAAAGCTGGATACCAGATTCGGAACTCTAAACCTCGACTCCTACTCGGATCGAACCTTTCCACCCTCGAAGTGTCAGTCAAGTAGCCGCTGAATGTACCAACCTGATAAGCGCCATTGGGCTTGGGGATATGGCTAATTTGGAATACGCTGCCAAGTACTGCCGACAGGCCAAGCAGTAAAATCGCAGTGCTAATCCCAAGTCGCTTGAGCCAGGTTGGGAACGGCAGAGACAACATTGAAAGAAGAACCGTAGCGACAGCAAGCAGATAGGCAATAGCCATCTGCCATCTCATGCCTTCAAGCAGAAGATGAGCGATGAGTACTGCAAGAAGAAAAGCACGGCTGAGCTTTTCTCCTAGCCGAGTGCTTAAAAACGGCAGGAGGTTGACCATCAGACTGATAACGAGCAACCACTCCAGTATTCTCACAAGACACCTCTACCAAACGAAGTTTGCGACAATTCGCGTAAGAATCAGATAATTCTCTCAAATCGACGTATCGGGATGTTCAGTCCGTTTTGGGTCGATAGCTGACGCTTCGAAACACATAACGCTCTTTTTAATGGGCTCGGCGCTAGCCGAGTCCTTTATTGAAATGATTGTTATGCGTTTTCTTCATCTAATCGCCTTTCTCAGCCCTTATTGAGTCAGATTCAAAGTGCTGGGTGGAGAATTCCATGATTTCAGTGACTTCGGCGATACCTTTGAATTGGTGTTTCAAGCCTGGTTCGATCTCTAGGACGTCTCCTTTCTCCATCTCGAACTCTGACTCCATGCCTGATTCGTCGACTGTGCGCATTAAGAGTTTGCCGCTTTGAATGTAGAAAGTTTCTTTTTTCTGGATGTGGTGATGGAGCGAGCATTTCTTGCCTTTCTCCAAAACGAGAATCTTTCCACAGTAGGCGGGAGAGTTGTGGATCCAGATTTCATATCCCCAGCCTTTTTCTTCCTTATGTATCGGTTTGCTCGGCTTCATCTCTTGTACGCATAACATTTTTATAAATAGTTGACCCCTGTATTTCGGGGGAGATGATGTGCAGTTTAGTCTCCATCTCGTTGAAATGGAATAGCTTGTTTAAAAGTGCTTGGGTCCGTTTTGCATATACCGTGCTCGCCCCAGTATTCAGAATAAGAGGGGACCCCATATTTACATAATGGGTTTCCCTATATATCTATCGTTGGTTTTCTAAGCGATTGAAATACTAAGTTTTATTCTTCTTGTTTCTGGCTGCGGACTTTCGGTAATAAACATATTTCGCGATTAATCACGCTTTTTCACGCATCTGGACTACTTTTTAGATATCCAACTGATTGCGAGGAGAAGCACATGGCTGGCGGGTTCATTCAAGCAGTTCGAGAGGGCATTCGGGCGCGCGGTTACAGTATGGCGACTGAAAAGACTTATTTGCTTTGGATCAGACGCTTTATCCATTTTAGTGGCAATCAAAGTATTTCCGCTTTCAAGCCAGAGCAGATTACGGATTATTTGAGCTATCTTGCCTTGAAAAAGCATGTGAGCGTAAACACTCAGAAAACAGCTCTGAATGCGCTGGCATATCTGTATCAGAAGCACCTGGGCCTGGAGTTAGGCGACCTGGGTTTCAAGTTAGCAAAAAAACAGCGTCGTTTACCGACTGTATTGACGATTGCCGAGGTCCGCAAAATACTGGCTCATCTTGAAGGCCGGAATAAACTCATCGTGCAACTGCTTTATGGGAGTGGCCTCAGGGTCAGTGAATGTCTGCGCCTGCGTGTGCAGGATGTGGATCTGGATAATTTTTCTTTGACGATCCATGACGGCAAAGGGCGGAAGGACAGAAAAACCTTGCTCAGCCCTAAATTACTATTCGCACTTCACAGTCAGCTTGATGAGGCGAAAGCGAGGCAGCGGCTGGATAATGAAAAAGGGGTAGGATGCTCCCTACCTCCTGCGCTGAGCCGCAAGTACCCGAGCGCGTTCAGGTCGCCGCTATGGGCGTATCTGTTTCCTGCGAGTAGCCTCTGTAGCCACCAGCAAACCGGTGAGATATGTCGGCATCATTTGCATCACACGGTGGTGCGTAAGTTTCTCAGACAAGCAGTGCTGCAGGCGGGAGTAGACTATAAGCGGGTTACCACCCACACATTCCGCCATTCCTTTGCAACCCATCTACTGGCCAGCGGTACTGATATTAGAAGCGTGCAGGAATTGCTGGGCCATAACGATGTGAGCACTACCCAGATCTACACGCATGTGCTGGGCAGGCACTACGCTGGTACCAACAGCCCATTGGAACAACTATGAGGCTGCGGGCTATCAGTTCCCCGGACTGCGCAACTCCAGCGCCTCATTAATGGCCTCATGATCCAGAAAACTATCCAGTTCTGCCAGGCCATTGGCCACGTCGGGGTGGGCGAACAGTTCAGTGGCGGCCACCTGGCCCAGGGTGGCGAAGCTGGTTTGCATGGCGATGGGGCCTTCGTTGCGGATGGCGGTTCGGGCCAGTTCGCCGCAGCGGTCGGTGAGCAGCACGGTCATCAGATTGGCCATGGCCTGCAGTGAATCGCGTCTTTCTTCGCTACTGACATTGGACATCTCTGAGACTGCCGGGTGTTGCGCCATGGAGGTGAACATCCAGGTGACCAGGGCCAGTTTGTCATCGCTGGTGGAGGAGGTGACCAGGCAGTGGCCCAGGGCGTCGGCATCGGGTCCGGCCTGTGTGGGCGCGGCTACAAGCAGGGCGGCGCAGGTGGTGAGAGTCGTGAGAAAGGTGCTGAGAGAAGTGGTGTGGAATGTGCTAAGCACGGCGGCAAGCGGCTTCATGGGAAACTCCGTTATTGGCTATTCTGGCTTGAGTATAGCGGATCAGCGCCGGATTGCGTTGTGCGCTGTTTGGGGTTTTTGGGCTGTGCTGCTGGTGGCGGGTAGGGGAATGAAGCGGCTGTTTCGCCGGATCAGACAATATGCCCCACCCAACGGCCCGCCAGCATGACACCACTCCAGAGCAGCAATGAACTGGCACCTATGATCTTCAGTTGCCGGGGTGTGGCGATAATCTCATCCCAGTCCTGCACGGATTTGTACACCCGGAAATGGAAATACGCCATATTGGCGCCGGCCAGGGCCAGCAGCAACAGCTTCCAGAGAAAGGCCGGGTTTTCCAGATGGGAGGAGGCGCGGGTGATAAACATGCCCAGGCCGGTAATAGTGGCAATCACGAAGGCGCCCCAGGTCCAGGGAATCAGTTCCCGATTCATCAGGCTGATGGGGTAAATCGTGGCTGCCAGGCCGAGAAGGCGAAGGTCCACCCAGAGAATGAAGCCCACCACCGTGGCAGCGGCAATCACATGAATCGTCTCCAGGGTGGGGAACCAGTTGGTGGCGGCAATAATCTGCGACAGCGGCCAGTTTTCTACCGCCACCCAGAAGGGGTAAACCTCGTCGCTGATATAGACCTCCATACTCCACAGCGGGTATTGCAGGTATTCCAGATAGGCGATCCAGCGGCCACAGATGGCCACGCCAATCAGCAACAGCATCCAGCCCAGGGCAGTGCCCCGCGCCAGCCATTTTTTATTGGCCTGTTCCCAGTAAGCTGTCCGGCGGCGCTGCATCAGAAAATAGAACAGCAGCAGGGCCAGAGCCGGCAGCAGCAGGCTCATCTTGGTGGTGAAGACCGGGTTGTTGAAATAGCGGGCCGGGCGGCCAAACACGAAAAAGGCGCCGGAGATGATATTGCTGGCCAGGGCCAGCCAGAACCAGGGCATGACCCGCTGGCCCAGTTCATTGAGCTGTTGGGACGGTACGGCCAGGTTCCAGATTCTGAGGCCCAGCAGCATGGCGCTGCCCATCACCACGGCAATACCGAGGATGTGAATGGTCTGGATAATGGGTGGGAAGCCGGGAATCGTGCTCAGGGCCCAGAGGGCGCCGCTTTGCAGAAAGCTTCCGTCGATGGCCTGGGCCAGTGCTTGCATGGGCAACTGCCTTTTTTATGTTTTTTCTTGTTATGTGACTGCCTGGCCTGTGCCGCATTGTGGGTGGGCAAGTGCTGAAGCAGCAGCCCGAAAGCGGCGGCTGAGTCTCAGCCCGCCGCTTCGGTTTGGGGTTTTCGTTACAAACCCTTGTCAGTCACAGCGCCTTCCGAGGCAGAGGTGACATGGGCGGCATACTTGGCCAGCACGCCGCGCTTGTAGCGGGGTGCCGGTTTTTGCCACTGGGCCAGGCGTTTTTCAATCTCAGCGTCACTCAACTCCAGATTCACGGTATTGGCTTCGGCATCGATGGAGATTTTGTCGCCGTCCTGAACGATAGCGATAGGGCCGCCCTCGGCTGCTTCCGGTGTCACGTGTCCCACAACAAAGCCGTGGGAGCCGCCGGAGAAACGTCCGTCGGTAATCAGGGCCACGTCATTGCCCATACCCTTGCCCATAATGGCCGAGGTGGGGGAGAGCATCTCCCGCATGCCGGGGGCGCCTTTCGGGCCTTCGTATCGAATCACAAGTACATCGCCTTCTTTCACCGTGCCATCCAGTACGCCTTTGAGGCTGTCTTCTTCCGATTCGAACACCCGGGCTGTACCAGTAAAGCTCAGGCCTTCCTTGCCGGTGATCTTGGCCACCGAACCGCCGGGGTCCAGGTTGCCGCGCAGTACCCGCAGGTGGCTGTCTTTCTTGATGGGATTGTCGAAGGGGCGAATGATGTCCTGGCCTTCGGGATAGGGCGCCACGTTTTCCAGATTCTCCGCCAGGGTCTTGCCGGTGACTGTCATGCAGGAGCCATCCAGCATGCCGGCGTCCAGCATCATTTTCATCAGGGGCTGGATGCCACCAATCTTGATCAACTCGCTCATCAGGTATTTGCCGCTGGGCTTGAGGTCCGCCAGCATGGGAATGTCCTTGCCGATGCGGGTGAAGTCATCCAGTTCCAGCTCCACGCCGATGGTGTGGGCCATGGCCAGCAGGTGCAGCACTGCATTGGTGGAACCGCCCAGGGCGATGGTGACCTTGATGGCATTTTCAAACGCCGCCCGGGTCATGATGTCCGAGGGTTTGATGTCTTTTTCCAGCAACTGCATGATGGCCTCGCCGGCGCTGATGCAGTCGTTTTCCTTCTCGGGGGAGATAGCGTCCTGGGCCGAGGAGTTGGGCAGGCTCATGCCCATGGCTTCGATGGCCGAGGCCATGGTGTTGGCGGTATACATGCCACCACAGGAGCCGGGGCCAGGGATGGCGGTATCCTCGATCTGTTTCAGTTCAATATCCGAGACCTTGCCCGCCGCATGGCCGCCCACGGCTTCGAACACCGACACCACATTGGTGTGATTGGGGCCGGGCTGGATGGTGCCGCCATAGATAAAGATAGAAGGGCGGTTCAGGCGCGCCATGCCCATCAGCAGGCCCGGCATGTTCTTGTCGCAGCCGCCGATGGAAATAATGGCGTCGTGACCCATGCAGCCGGAGACTGTCTCTACACTGTCGGCAATCACTTCCCGGGAGACCAGGGAGTACTTCATGCCCTCGGTGCCCATGGAGATACCGTCGGAAATGGTCAGCACATTGTAGATGATGCCCTTGCCACCGGCCTCGTCGGTGCCCTTGTTGACGTCTTCGGCCAGCTTGTTGATGTGCATATTGCAGGGGGTCACCATGGACCAGGTGGAGCAAATGCCGATCTGGGGCTTTTTGAAGTCTTTGTCTTCAAAGCCTACGGCGCGCAACATGGCCCGCGAGGGAGCCTGTTCAACGCCATCAACCACCAGTTTGGAATGTTTTCTTAAGTCCTTGTCTGCCATTGGATTTCTTTTAACTCTTGAGAAACTGCTTTAAGTGAGAGCGAGCCTCCGGCAGCCATGCTGCAGGGGCAAGTGGCGGCTACTATACCGCAACGTTCGGTTCATCGCATGCCCCTTATTTGGGCCTGCCAATCGAGGTATAGTGACCGGGTTCGTCATGACAGGGAAGGCCATGGCGCACCGGATGCAGACCGATATGCTGCGCTGGTATTCCCGTCGCCCTGACGCGAATAAAAAGTAGTAGAAAAGTAGTAGATCAGAATCCAGGAATCCATCATGAAGCAGATTTTTTCCCGGCTCAGCTTGTTGGCCGTGGTCATGAGTATGTTCGCCGCTGCAGCCGTTCAGGCCCAGGATGGCGAGGCCCTGTATGAACAGTATTGTGCCGCCTGCCACGACGACCCGGTAGACCGGGCGCCGAGCCGTGCCGCATTGGGGGACTATAACGCCAATGCCGTCTTCCATGCCATGACCGCCGGGATCATGCAGACCCAGGCCGCCAATCTCACCGAAGAGCAGCGTATTGCTCTGGCCGAACATCTGACCAATACCAATTACAACCGCAGCCGGGTGGAAAGCTATGCCGCCTGTGCTGACCCCCTGTCGGGCCTGGATCTGCAGGCGGCGGGCAACTGGAATGGCTGGGGCACGGATTTGTCCGGCCAGCGTTACCAGGATGCCACTGGCAGCAATATCAACGCGGCCACGATCGATTCCCTGGAAGTGGCCTGGACCATGGGGGTGGAAGCCGCCAGCAGTGCCCGGGGCAATGTCACGGTAATCGATGGCGTCATGTTTTATGGGGCGCCCTCGGGCATGGTGCGGGCCCTGGATGTGGCTACTGGCTGCCAGTACTGGGATTATGCCGCTATTGGCGAGGTGAGGGCGGCCATGTCCGTGGTGGAACTGGATGGCGCGCCACTGTTGGTGCTGGCAGATCTGACCAATCGGGTCTATGTGCTGGATGCCCTTACTGGCACCAAGCGCTGGCATGCGGATGTGGATGACAACCCCTGGGCGGTGAGCACCGGTGCGCCGGCGGTACACGACGGCAAGGTTTTCGTGCCGGTGTCTTCCATGGAAGTGGCAGGGGCGGGTAATCCCCAACACATTTGCTGCACTTTTCGAGGCAATGTGGCGGCCCTGGATCTGGCCACTGGCGAGAAGCTTTGGCATACCTACATCATGAAAGAGCCGGAACAGGTGGGCAGCAACAGTGTCGGCAATCCGGTACTGGCTCCCTCCGGGGCACCGATCTGGTCTTCGGCCACCATTAATCCCGCTCATAACCGTGTGTATGTGGGCACTGGCCAGAACTACAGCCGCCCCACCAGCGATACCAGTGATTCGGTGATCGGTTTTGACATGGACAGCGGCGCCATGGACCTGGTTTATCAGACTACCGCCGACGATGCCTTTACCATGGGTTGCAGTGGCCGCGAACAACACCCCAATTGCCCTGACCCGGGCCCGGATGTGGATATCGGTGCGCCGGTGCTGACCACTACTCTGAGTAATGGCCAGGATATTCTGGTAGCGGGCACCAAGGGGGCGATGGTATTTGGAATCGATCCGAACACTGGTGAGCGCCTGTGGGTGGCCAATGTGGGCCGTGGCAGTCCCCTGGGTGGCGTGCACTGGGGCATGACCTATGTGGATGATGTGGTCTATGTGCCGGTGTCTGACCGCATTCCCGGTGGCAGCAGCGATCCCCAGCCGGGTCTGCACGCCCTGGATATGAAAACCGGGGAGTCCCTGTGGTATGCGCCGGCACCGGAGCGCTGCGAGCAGGGTAATTTCAGTTGCAGCAATGCCTATTCCTCACCAGCCTCGGCCAGCAACGATCTGGTAATTACTGGCGCCCTGAATGGCTATCTGTTTGCCCACGACCGTGCCACCGGCGAGTTGGTCTGGGAGATGAACACCCGCCGCGAGTTTGACACACTCAATGGTGTGACAGCTTCCGGTGGTGCCATCGATGCCACCGGCCCGGTCATCAGTGGCGACTACCTGATCTTCAACAGTGGCTATGCCACTTTTGGGCAATTGCCCGGTAATGCTCTTATTGTGATGAAATTGCCGGAGTAGGCCGTCCGAATGTGAACCAGAGTGTGAGGAAAAGAATTCGGAGATAAGGTCCGAAAACGGCCAGTTTTATGGTCCTGGAAGGCGTATGATGGCAGGCAGTTTTTCACTACAGCCTGTCTGCCACTATGTCAGCTGCCATATCAGCACAAACCGAACATAATCTGTTGAACCCGGACGATTACGAAGCCGCCCGTCAGAGCCGCGATGCGCGCTTTGACGGGCGTTTTTTCGTGGGGGTGTTGACCACTGGCATCTACTGTCGGCCGGTCTGTCC
>JAYMFU010037482.1:0-19471 GCA_036784835.1 Phaeophila floridearum
GCGGTCAAGCGACTGGGTGCGAGTGCTGTCCTGTCGGACGAAGAGGCTGCGTACCTCGACGATTTGCAGAAGGGCACGCGCACCTTCAGAGCTGGAACCACCATCATTGAAGACGATCAGGAGATCGCTAACGCCATGGTGATAGTGCGCGGATGGGCGATGCGATCGCAGACCGTCGAAACTGGTGATCGGCACATTGTGAATGTCTTTGTGCCTGGCGATTTTTTCGGACTTCATGTCAATTTTTACAGGCGCGCTATTCACGATGTGACCGCAGTGACGGATGTCGATGTCGCCTGGATCGGACCTGACGTCGTCCTGCAAATTTATCGAGAGTATCCGAAACTTGCGGCAGGACTCGACTGGTCAGTCGCACGATCCGTGAATGTTCTCAGCGAACGCAATGTGAGTTTGGGCATTCGCCCTGCGGCGCGCCGAATCCTGCACTTCTTGCTCGAGATCTACATGCGTCTTCTGGCAATCGGTGAAGCCAAGGGTGGACATTGCAAGCTACCGCTTACTCAAGAGCAATTAGCAGATGTATGCGGCCTCTCTCTCGTCCATACCAACAAGACGCTCGCGCAGTTGCAACGTGATGGTCTGGTCGAATGGAAGAAGGGATCGATCAGGTTTCCCGAGGTTGCACGATCGGCGAAGCGTTGCGGGTTTGATAACCGGTTTTTAGCGCCATTCCAGCTAAGAGCCGATGCGGTCCGCTCTCACGCAACGCCTTAAGCGGGCCTTGCCCGAAACGCGTCTTCCGGCCCGGGATCGGCGCTATATTGTCCAACGATCCTGCGCACTATATTCGGCGAAGCATTCACCAATCGACGGAGAGAGCGGCTTCTTTATCTGACATTTCCGTCAGTTGCTGTTCCAATTTATCGAGCAACTCATAAAACGTGGCGCGCTCGCTGTCGGTCAGACATTTTTCCAGTTCATCAACAACTGCGACCCGATTGGGAATGATCCGATCGTACAACTCGGCGCCTTCGGCAGTCAAAGACATCAACGTCCGCCTACGGTCAGATGGGTCACCCTTTGTCATGACCAACCCGCGTTTCGTGAGCAATGCCACTGCGCGGCTAATCGTTGCCGTGTTCATGCCGGTAAGTTCTGCAATCTCCGTGTTAGCCAATGGTCCAAGCGAGGCGAGCAAAAGCATTAGGCGCCATTCGCGTCCAAGCTCTGTTGCCTTATCGCCTTTAGATTTTCGGTTGGACAGTCCATTCGTACCCTTGCCCACGAAGCCGACACGCACCGCAAGCCTGTGAAGGCGAAAAGGAAGGTAGCGGTAGAGGTCAACCTCAGAATTTACCGACACTCCTTTCGGCCAAGGCCGGTCCGGGTGAAGGAAAGGGAAAAGGGCTCTCAGTTCATCGGAAGTTTTCGTCATCGGTGTCCCACATCGTCCATTCCCGTTCATTGTCGGCCAGAATTGGTCGATAGGCAACATTTTTTGGCTCATTCAAAAGGATTCTCCATCACGGTAAGGGGATCGTGAATAATTCATTTCAACTTCAACAAATTCAATGCATAGGAAATCAATTGCGTCAAACTCGATCGCACCGTAGAACCAAGAGACTGAGTTTGGATGAGCAAAAATGGATGAACTGACCGACGAAGAGAGCAGCGGAGAAAGTTCAGAGGCTGCAGCGCGACCGGGCCAATTGCCTATGACGCGGCGTCAGCTCTCAATCGCTGGCGTCGGCCTGATGGGTGCAGCGCTCCTGCCAGGATGTGTCAGTCATCCTGCGGCTTCAAAACACACCTTGGCTGCTGTGGAATCTTTTCGGGAGAATGCCGCAGCGCCCGGTGGGCAGATATCCGTCGTCAAAGGCGGTAATCAGATCATTTCGACTGCTTTCGGCTTCGCCGATTTGGCCACACAAGCGAAGGTGCAGACAAATACGGTGCTGCCAATCGCATCGGTGACGAAACAGTTCGTTGGCGCAGGATTGCTCGCGCTCCAAGACGATGGTTTGCTCTCGGTGGGCGATCCGCTGGCTGAGCATATCGAGGACTTCCCGTCTGCTGCTGAAATTACTCTGCGCGATATCGCCACGCACACAGCTGGCCTGGGTAGCTACACGGACTTGCCGAGCCTCCCCTCGGATTCGGTTGGAGCATATTCCCCTGCTGAACACCTCGCATTGATGCGACGTACCTCCCCTCTTTTTGTCGCCCCTCCGCGCACAAGGACGGTCTACAGCAATACTGGATATGGACTTCTCACACGAGTGATTGAGAGCGCATCGGGTATGTCATTTAGCGAATTCGCGCGGGTTCGTCTTTTCGAACCAGCGGGGCTCCAGCATACGAGCGTAGGCTGGAGCGCTGATCCAGCGCTCGACAACATCGCCAGTGGTTACACAACGACAGCAACTGGCGATTTTGTTCGCGCGCAGATCCCCTCTGCGAGTTATGTCAGCGGAGCCGGCAATATTCTGTCAACCTGCCAAGATCTCACCCGGTGGCACGGCGCCTTGCTTCGAGAACAAGTTATCAGCCGCCGGTCACTCCAAGAGATGCGGAGCGGCGCGCGCCTGATGGATGGAAGTGTTTCAGACTATGGTTTTGGCATCGATCTGACGGTCGCGAGCGGACCGTTTCGAGGCGAACCGGCCATCTCCCATGACGGAGGAATGCCCGGCTATGCGTCGCGACTTCGAACCTTGCCACAAGCAAGTATCAGCGCAGCGGTTTTGCTTAATTGCGATGGGCAAAACCAGCCCGAGTTCAACAATTACCTCAACACACTTGTCGATGATCTCATTATCGCCGCCAGCGGTATCGATGCATGAGTGACGGCGATCGCAAAGCAGCGAGGCGACTGAGATTTTTTGTCGCAGGTATTATGCACGAGACGAATGTGTCGTCGCCAATCCCGACAAACTTGGACAGCTTTGACTGGCAACGTATCGATCCATTGGAAGACGACGCTCCACCTGGCGTAGATAGTCTTGCTTACGGTTTTGCGCTCGCCAGCGCGCGCCGCCGCGGGCACGAAACCGCGGCTGGATTATTCTGCATGGCGCAGCCGAGTGGTCCGGTCGCACATTGCGACTGGCTGAGACTCAAAGCGCGCATATTGAAGGATCTTGGAGAGGCTGGGAAGGTCGACGCAGTCGTATTGTTCCTGCACGGCTCGCAGAAATCGACCGAGATCGAGGATTGCGAAGCGGATCTGATCTCAGCGATTCTCGACGTGGTTGGAGAGGCTGTTCCAGTGGGGGCTATTCTGGATCTCCATACCAACCTCACGCGCGAAAAGCTCGAAACTGGCGCTATCTTTGTCGCCTGCAAGGAATATCCACATGTCGATTTTGAGGATCGCGCAGATGAGCTCGTGGGAATATTGGAGGCGACCGCGTTTGGGCAGGTGAAGCCGGTTTCAGCTGCAGCCAAAGTACCGTTGGTTGGCGTCATTCCTACCGGACGCGAACCTGTCTCAACTTTCATGGCAGGGGTCGTAGATGCCGAAGCTCCGCCAATACTGTCGATTTCGACACTGCATGGGTTTTCTGGCGGCCGCGGCCCCGAGGTAGGCGCCTCGGTGATCGTCGTCGCAGACGCACAATTCGAAGCCGCGCAGACAGTTGCCCTTCAAGTAGGGAAGGAGTTTCTCGACACTGTCGGACTTCTGGAGCGGTCATCATGCTCGGTTGAAGAAGCCATCGAACGATTAGCGAGTTCGACAAACGGACCGCTTGTGGTAGCCGATCGGGCCGACAATCCTGGTGGCGGCGCTGCTGGCGATTCCACCTACCTGCTAGAGGCGATCATCGAAGCCCGACTAGATCGGATGGCGATCGGAATGATATGGGATCCAGTCGCCGTCGAGTTGGCTCATGCCGCTGGCGAAGGAACACACCTTTCGCTGCGCGTCGGCGGCAAGGTCGGCCCGCTGTCCGGGCAGCCATTGGACCTACTCGCTGAAGTGGTTTCGGTCCGGTTAGACGCCAAGCAGGCTCTCTTCGGGGTGGGGCAACCCAACCAGCCATTGGGCCCCTCCGCTTTGCTCAGGCTACAGAACGACGTTTTTGTGGTGATCAACTCGGTCAGACAACAAGTGTTTAGTCCACACTGCTTTACCGAGCATGGGTTGGATATGCATCAATTGCGGGGGGCGGTCGTCAAATCCACGCAGCATTTTGTCCGGGGATTCAGGGATCTGGCCTCTGCAATTGTGATGTGCGATGCGCCGGGAACAATGTCCGAAGATCTTGCGGAATTGCCGCTTGAGGGACTGCAGCGGCCAATATTTCCCATCGACCCCATCGAGGCGTTGGAGGTAAGCCCCTTCATCTTTGATCGCAAAGATTAGCTGGACCTACCTCCTCGCATATCGCCGCGTCAGAAGCTAACTCCCACCGTCGCGAAGAATTCCCGTGGGCGACCGTGGATCGCGATCATCCCATTGTCGAAAGTGGTGAACCCCTCGTCAGTCAGGTTCCGTCCGGCGACGCGCACGAAATAGCGCCCATCATCAATGTCCAGTTGCACGTGAGCATTGACCAGGAACAGTTCATCCTGCTGCAGAATGTTCTCGGCCTTGTAGAATATCTTGGATCGGTAGTTTCCTTCCAGCCGACTGCTGAGCGACAAGCCTGAACCCAGATCGACGTCGCGCAAGTTGAGCCCAGTGGAAAGGCTTAAACGCGGAGCGCGAGGAAGCCGGTTACCTGTATTGTCTACCGCGTTGTCGAAGAAGTCGACCGTTTCGAAATCTCCAAATTCGCCATTGATGTAAGAAGCTGCAACATCGACTCCGAAGTTCCGCGAAAGGTTGTGGCTGTACTCCGCATCGACACCCCATACGGTTGCCTCTGCAGCATTGTTCACCGCAAAGAAGACATTCCCGGCACCAGGATCGAATTCCTGCGTCTGGATCTGGATGTCCTTGTAGTCATAGTAGTAGCCCGAGACGTTGAGGACGCCGGTATTTCCGGGAAAGGTGTGTTTGATGCCCGCCTCATACGCCCAGAGCGTTTCAGGTTCGAAGCTGTCGAGCTCAGCACCGGCAGAGGTCACGAGAACGACTGGGATCAAACCGCCCGCCTTGAAACCGCGAGATACGCTTGCGAACAACATTGTATCATCGGAAACGAAGTAATCGATTCCAGCTCGGCCGGACACGCTGTCGAAACTTGCCGTACCGTCCGTGAAGCCCGGAAAATCGAAAAAGCCGCTGCCGGTGGTATCCACATCACGGGATTCATCATTGTAACGCAGACCGAAATTGATTCGAAGCTGGTCGCTGAGGAAATGGTTGGCCTCGGCGAAGATGCCGAACACTTCACCTTCAGCATTATCCGCGCTGTCGATGATATTAGGAAAGTTTCCAGCGGAGATGTTCCGAAATTCGCCGCCATCCGTCGTCAGATAGTAAAGTCCTACGACAGCGTCGGTGCGACCGCCAGGAGCGGACCATTGCAACTGAAGCTCCTGCGAGAACTGCTCAAAACGTTCGTCTAGCGTTAGCTCGAGTGTGTCGCGAGCTGGATCATCGATCGGCAGATCATTCTGGGGATCGATGTCGAACAGGGCAAACGCCGAGTGATCCGCGTATCCGGTAAGTGAACGGATCGTAAAATCACCGAGTTCGAGGTCGAATTTGACGCCGATGCTTAGGTCTTCTTCGGCCGAGACGGGTGGTGTGTCGATAAAATTCCGGTTGAACCCGATGAAGCTCGGCTGCGTCGGAGAGGGAGAAAGCGTGAATTTCTCTGTGGAATCGTCCTCGCCATACTGCGCCGTGACTTCCATAAGGAGGTTGTCGGTAATCTGCGCGTCGGCTGTCAGGCGCACGGCCCAGAAATCATCATCTCCGTAGATAGGGCCGAACTGGCTCTCTTCATAACCATCGCTAACCCCGCGCGTGAAGGCAAGCCTGATGCCCCCAGTGTCATTCTCGACCAAGTCGCCAGCCACATTTAGTCGCCATGTGTCGAACGAACCATATGTCAGATCCGCTTCGACTCGCGGTCCGCTGCCAGGGCGCCGCGAGATGATATTGAGCACGCCGGCAGTCGCATTTCGTCCATAGAGCGTCCCCTGTGGGCCTTTGAGAACTTCAAGGCGCTCGACATCGAATACATTGCTTAATGCCTGGCCGGGAAACGACAGATAGACACCATCAAGGTGTACAGCCACTGAGTCTTCAGAGCCAAGGCCAGACGTCGCCGAACCCACCCCGCGAATGGATACTCTCCCCCCGGTTTCGAATGTCTCGATAGCCACTCCGGGGATTGAGAATTGAATGTCATCGATCCGGGTGAGGGCACCATTGTCAAGATAATCCCCACCAATCACATCAAGCGATATCGGGACTTCTTGAAGGTTTTCTTCGCGCTTGCGCGCTGTCACAACGATTACCGAACCGCTGGACGACTGCGCATCGCTGTCACCAGCCTCTTGAGCGGCACTTTCCTGACCAAGCGCCGGAGAACTCACCGCCAACGCGAAAACCGACGTGGCCGCAATCAACCCACCACGCAAGCCAGCTTGCCCCAGCCGTTTCAAATTCATCATCGAAGCTCCTCCCAAAGTTTGGAGCCAATATGCACGATATACATTCATTTGCAACTAAATCTTTTCATTAGATGCTATATCGGCCACTCTCGAGCCATCAGCAGCGTTTCGGTATCCGTCGCTGAGCGAACGGGCGGCGAATAGGAAATGGAGTGCTCCCCAGCACGCAATGGGGACCACGGAGAGCAGTGCGTATCGCAGGGAATCATCCCCAAACCCCGAGCGCTGAAGCGCGTCGCTCAAGAGCCCGATCATGAGGGGACCAAGCCCAAGGCCAATCAGACTGCCGACCAACAAAAGCAGGGCGGCAGCAGTGGCTCGCATTGGCGCTGGCGTCAGCGACTGCGTCATGGACAAGGTTGGGGCCTGGAAGAAGACGCCCAGTATTGCGGGAATCGCAAAAGCGATCAGTGCGCCGTGTGCTGATGGGGCGAGAAAGACCGCGGTGTAGGTCGGAGCTAAGACCAATGCACCGATCACCACGATCCAGGCCGTCCAGCGAACGTCGCGCTTGGCCATCCAGTCGGCGAGGAAACCTCCGATCAGGAGAGTGCCAATGGCGCCCCCTCCGCCAAAAGCAATTCCCAACCACAAGCCGATTTCGTCGGCTCGCAGTCCATGGGAACGGTCTAAGTAAGAAGGAAGCCAAGCGATCACCCCGTTTGTAACGAGAAGCAACAGAGCGCTTCCAAGGAGCAAGTGCCTGAAGGCATTCTGCCCGGCCAGAAACCGTACTATCTCGCCCATAGATGGTGCAGACATCTTATCGCGCGCCACTACCGCGTTGTCAGAAGTGCCGCGATCGGGCTCTTTGAGAAAAACGCTCGTGACAATGGCAAACAGCATTCCGGGAATGCCGACCGCAAAAAACGCGACGCGCCAACCGTACTCTGCCGCGATGAGGCCGCCCGCGGCGAAACCCAGAAGCAGGCCGACGTTGCCGCCAATAGTATATATCGCCATCGCGGTCGCCCGACGCTCTCTTTCAAAGAGATCCGAGATGATCGACATTGAGGCAGGATTGGTGCCTGCCTCCCCGATACCGACGCCCATACGAGCGAGGAGTAACTGGAAGAAATTGGCCGCGAGCCCGCACAGTGCACTCATCAAGCTGAAAAAGAACAGGCAAAAGGAGATGATCGATTTGCGATTTCCGCGATCTGCAAATCTAGCGATTGGGACCGCAAGGACCGCGTAGAAGAGCGCGAAGGCAGCACCGGTGAGAAGTCCGAGCTGTGTATCTGAAAGAGCCAACTCTGCCTTGATTTGGGGAAGCAGGACGCTGAGTATGAAGCGGTCGAGCACATTAAATGCGTACACCACCGTCAACAAGAATAGCGTCAAATAGCGAAACCTCACTGATCGCGTGTCAGCGGCCTGGCTCATCCCCAAAGCTCCTGTTTTGGTGCGTGAACGGTAACTCCATCATACTGAACGGGCACGTCCCGGTCCCGAGCCATGAGTAGCGGCCCGTCCAGATCGATGTAGTCGCATTGCTGCCCTACGACGAAGGCCGGCGCCATCGAAAGAGACGTGCCTGCCATACAGCCAACCATCAAATTTAGACCCATGGCCCTCGCGCTGGAGGCCAACTCCAGAGCGTGGGTCAGGCCGCCAGTCTTATCGAGCTTGATATTGATACAGTCATACCGCCGGGCGACCGTTTCCAGATCGGACAAGGTCTGGCAGCTCTCATCCGCGCAGAGCGGGATCGGCGATACTAGGTCGTCCAGAAGTTGATCGTGACCCATCTTCAAAGGTTGTTCCAGCATTTCGACCTGAAGATCCTTGAGACGATCAAGCGTCGGCAAGAAATCACGCTCTGTGAAAGACTGGTTGGCATCGGCAATGATGCGTGCTCCCGGATTAGCCGCACGAACAGCCGCCACTTGTTGCTCTGCCATCGCACCGTCGACTTTGACCTTAAGGATTGGCGCGCGCGCTAAGCCCGCTGCTTGCGCCATGTGAGCCAGATCATCGATTCCAATCGTCATTACGCTCGTGAGCGGTCGGGCTTCGATGCCAAGCTTGCTCCATATCGTGCGGCGCTCTTTCTTGCATTCGAGATCCCACAGAGCGCAGTCTAATGCATTCCTTGCCCCGCCTGCTTCCAGCAGACCCTGAAGATCCAGTCTTCCCGCGCCCCGCTCAAGTTCTCGCCGAACTGTCTCGATATCAGCGAGAATCGTCTCGACGGTCTCACCGTTGAAGAATGCACCGATCCCCTCTCCGCGGCCAACAAACCCAGCGTCCTCAATCGAAACATCGACGAAGTCGACCGTGAGCATCTCGCGCCCGGCGATCCGGAACGGCTTCTTGAAGGGCCATCGCTGCTGGGTGGTGCTTAGCTGCACGCCAGCCTTCATCGGTTGAGACCGTCTGAAATCACATCCGCGATCGGGCCCGTACCCGTTCGAAGAGGATCGACGCAGGGTAGGGCCAAGTTGTTCGAGAGATCAGCCAGATACGACTGCGCCGCCGGTTCATCCATCGCCGAGGTGTCCACGCTCACACCGATGCAGGCAGCAGACGGGTTGGTAAGCCGGGCGGCATCGAGGTTTCGCCGGATACAATCCTCGATGCTTGGCACGTCAAAATCGGAGAAAAAGCTAAGTTTCGACCTGCCCGCAGCATGGCAGACCACGAGCGCATCGGGTTGAGAACCGTGCAGAAGTGCCAATGAAACTCCCGCATAGGCGGGATGGAACAATGAGCCCTGGCCTTCAATGATATCCCAATGGTCAGGCGCCGCGTTCGGCGAGAGAACCTCCGCAGCACCCGCTGTGAAATCGCAAATGGTTGCATCAATAGGCACACCCGACCCGGCAATGAGTATTCCGGTTTGTCCGGTCGCCCTGAAGGATGCCGCTACATCTCGACGGGTGAGTTCGCGCGTCAGGGAGAGCGCAGTGTATTTCTTTCCGACGGCGCAATCGGTTCCCACGGTCAACAGCCGGTTTCCAGGCCGTGGGCACCCGGTGGCGACCGGGATCGACGCCGGCGGCACACGTACATCAACAATATGCCGGCCACGTTGAGCGGCAAGCTCCGCCAATACGGCGTGCTCAGCAAGTCGCACGTGCAATCCACTCGCCAGATTCAGTCCAGCTTGAAGAGCTTGTTCAAACGCTGCCATCCAAGATGCGCTGACCGGTCCGCCAATGGGCGCGACACCGACTACCAGGGTTTTCGCACCGCGAGCCACCGCTTCCTGCATAGTCAGTTCGGGAATTCCCAGATCGACTTTACAGCCGCTCATGCGGAATTGGCCGAGGCATTTTTCCTGCTGCCAATCGACAAGGCCATGAGCAGTTTTCGCCGCAGAATCGGATTCTACATCGCCGAGGAAAATCAGATACGGCTCTTCGATTTTTACGAGGGTCTGATCGGAGATGCTCATGGATGAGGTCTTTCTTGGAGATGGACTATATGGAAGGCGCCGCGCAATCCGGCGCGTGAACCGTGAAGCGGCGATACGATCAATCGGGCAAGATCGTCGTTGGAAAGCCGCGAGTAGTTCCTGTCGAAACTGGAAAAGCTGCTCCTGATCCGGCTCAACAAACCTGGTGCCTGCATCAGGCCGCCACCCACAATGATGCGGTCGAAGCGGCAGAGCAGCTGCAGCGAGAGGCACAGCTGACCCAAATAATGGGCGACGATTTCCCATGCCTGGTGGTTTCGTGGAAGCCCGGCCGGATCGCCAAACCTCTCAGCGACAGCAGGTCCTGACGCCAATCCCTCAAGGCAATTGCCATGAATCGAACAAGTGCCTTGGAAATCGGCGTCATGCTGATGAAGCCGCACCGGCTTGTGGCCAAATTCGGGATGATCAGGCCAAGCCAGCATGTGACCACGAACCGAAGCAGCGACGCCAATCCCCGTCCCGATCGTAACATAGGCGGCAGTATCCAATCCGCATGCAGCACCATCGTGCATTTCCGACAAAAGAGCTGCGTTGACATCGGTCTCAATGCTGACGGGAACCTGTAGCTCCGAGGCGAACAGCTTTCTGAGTTCGATACCGCTCCAACCTTTTTTCGGTGTCTTTCCAATGCGACCGAAATGCTCAGATCGCGGGTCGATATCGATCGGACCAAACGAGGCGATACCGCAAGCAGTCAAGGCTCCGTGAACACGCGCAGCCTCGCGAAAAAACTCTGCACAAGCAGAAATCGTTCGATCCGGTGTGGTCGTGGCCACTCGCTTCTCAACGAGCGGCGTTCCCTCAGTTGTAAAGACGCCGCATTTGAACGTCGTACCCCCCGCATCAATGGCCCCTACTGTCTTCGGCACCCCGTCCCACTCCCTGCCCCTTAGTTATCATAGGTCGACGGTAGCGCACTCGATGCAGATCGGTCGCTACCAACACTCGACTAGCATCATATATCAGTCATATGCAATGATTTGCTTTTATTTGAATGTAATTCTATTCGGATGATGGAGGAGATCGATTTGCCGAATCAAGCTGAAGCCAGAGTCGACAGTGTGCTTCCCATCACTCTGTTGACCTTCGCTATCTTTTTCATGTTTGCCATGACCACCGACGCGGTTGGCGAGATTATCAAGCTCGCCAAAGATCAGCTTCAGCTGTCGAATACGAGGGCGAGTGCTTTTCACTGGGCGACGATGGTAGCCATCGCAATGAGCGGGTTTGCGCTGGGTTTCACGGCTGATCGCTACGGTCGCAAAGCCATCGTGATACTGGGGTTGGGGATATATGGAACCACCAGCATCCTGCTGTTCTGGGCTGCGAGCTTTCAGGCCCTTGTGGCGCTGCTGTTTGTTTCTGGCTTGGCGATCGGCCTATTTAAATCCGCCTCTCTTGCGATGATCGGTGACATTGCGCGCTCCACCGCGCAGCACACCAAACTGATGAATGCGGTCGAAGGATTTTTCGCGCTTGGCGCAATCATCGGTCCGGGTCTGGTGGTTTTTCTTTCCGCACGAGGTCTGGACTGGAGGTATGTCTATCTCATCGCGGGCGCCATGTGCGCGGCCATGATGCTGGCTTCTGCGAGAACCCGCTTCCCCGCTGCAAGAAAAACCGCCGAGGCAACCTCGATCGGCACCGTTGTGGGCATGCTGGGCAATAAGTACGCATTGGGATTTTCCTTCGCGATTGCGATGTATGTTGCCGCCGAAGTAGCCATCTTTGTGTGGCTTCCTACTTTGCTGGACGGTTTCTCGGGAAGCGAACTGTCAGCGCTCTTGGCTTCTTACGCAGTCATGGTCTTCTTCATATGCCGCGCTCTTGGGAGATTTGTGGGAATCTGGCTGCTGAGTGTCTTTAAGTGGACAACGCTCTTGGCTCTGTTCTCGGCCATCATCTTTGCCTGCTTCGCAGTGTCGGCCGCCTTGGGACCTGACTTTGCGCTTTGGCTTTTGCCATTCTCAGGACTGTTCATGTCCATGATTTACCCAACCTTGAATTCCAAGGGCATTAGCTGCTTTCCCAAGAGCCAGCATGGCGCCATAGCCGGTCTCATTCTCTTCTTCACAGCCGTTGCTGCCGCTGTGGGGCCCCTGCTTATGGCATTGGCAGACGATGCTTTGGGTGACGGCGATCTGCGCGTTGGCTTCTATCTCGCGACAGTCTTTTCCGGTCTGCTGTTTGTCTGCATGCTGTGGAACTGGATACGTGATCCGGCCGCTGCAACGTTGGGTAAGGCCGACAGGTCAGATTACGAATGCGCAAATCCGGAAGCTGCGGGTCGATGAAATCTTCTGCGCCCATCCCGCCGCCTGCCGACGGAGTGTTCGAGGACGGCATTCAGCACCCCGATCTCTGGCTGTGGGACTCCTGGATCAGCCGCGACGAGCCAGCAATCGACCTCTTCTGTCTGGCTCTCAGCAAAAAGGACGCGCTCGGAAACCGCATCGCCCCGTCTGATCGAAACGACCATACCTTCCATGTCCGGCATTTTCGATCCGAGGATGACGGGCAAATTTGGAGGGATTTGGGATGCTGCGCCACTCACAACCAGATGGGCGATGGCAGTGATGCCCGAAACATCTGGAGTGGTTCGGCGACGCAAATTCCCGAAATTGGCTGGGTGTTCCTCTACACCGGAATTGCCGAAGTTTCGCAGGATCGACCCTTTCTCCAGTCGCTAAATGGTTCGGTCGGCAACAGGGCTGAACGCCATCACTCAACCGGCACTGCCGCGTTCTTATGCCCAAATCGCGACTACGATCAGCTTCGCGAAAAAGGCTATTACCTCGGACCGAGAAGCAGCCTCGGTTCTAGAGACGGCGAGGAAAGCGGGCCGATCCTTGCGTTTCGCGACCCATTCTTACTGCCGATCGACGACGAACTGCACGTATTGTTCTCGGCAAAGATAGGCCCGCGCGTACCGGCGATCGGGCATGCGCGAATAGAGATTAGCAAGGGCTCAGTTAGCGTCGCAGAGCTCTATTCCCCCATAGAATTACCCGATGCTGCCGACTTTACTCAGGCTGAGGTTCCCAAGCTGCTCCAAGATCCACATACCGGCAAATATGTGCTGCTGATTTCATATTGTGACCGCGTCAGTGAGAGCGACCCGGATTTGCATGTCAGCAAGGGCCTCAAACTTTATGTCGGGGATCATCTCAGCGGTCCTTGGGAATTATATATCGGAGCAAAAAAAGGTGTTCTCGATACGGGCTTCGGCTTTGGCTCCAGCATCCATTCTGTCGATTTTGAAGAGAAATACATTTCTCTGATTTCACCAATTTCCGAGAAAGCGGAACCGGACCGATTGTTGACGATCGGACCAGTCACCAGGATCAGGTTGTGACATGCAGCTATGAAGCAGGAATTCACCTATATTGTCGGTTCTGACCAAGTCGTTGATGATCCCGAAATTCTGGACGCCTACGCACATGATTGGAGTGCGGCCCCTCCATTACAGCCACTGCTTCTCCTAAAACCGGCCACTCAAGAGCAGCTTTCCAGATGTCTCGCTCTTTGCCATCGCAATCGTCAGCCCGTGGTGATTCAGGGCGGCAGGACCGGTCTTAGCGGAGCAGCGACTCCCCAGGATCGCGAGATCGCTATCAGCCTTGAGAAGATGTCAGAAATTGTCTCGATCGATACAGCGGCGATGACCATGCACGTTCAGGCCGGTGCGACCCTTCAGGAAGTTCAAGAAGCTGCTGCTGCAGTCGATCTGCAGTTCCCGCTCGATCTGGGTTCGCGAGGTTCCTGCACGATCGGCGGCAACGCTGCGACGAATGCCGGAGGAAACCGTGTCGTAAGGTACGGGATGATGCGAGACCTTGTACTTGGAATTGAAGCGGTCCTTCCGACCGGCGAGATTGTCGGAGGGATGAACCAGATGCTCAAGAACAATGCCGGTTACGATCTGAAGCATCTGTTTATCGGGAGCGAGGGAACGCTGGGCGTAATCACCGATCTGGTCTTGCGTCTCCACCCCATAGTCAAAAGCGAAGCGATAGCTCTTTGCGCTGCGCAAGATCTGGCGAGTTTGATCGCGCTGTTGCAGCTGCTCAAGCGCAACTCTGGTGGGAGGCTCTCTGCATTCGAGGTCATGTGGGCCGACTATTTCGAGCCGGCCTGTGCGGCAGCGAAGATAGAGACCGCGTGGTTTGAAAAGCCGTATCCTGTCTACGCACTCGTCGAGTTGCAGGCCTCTGATGATTGCGACACCGGTGATCTGCTCGAAGCTTTGCTGGGTGAAGCGTTGGAGCGAAGCCTCATCGAAGATGTGATAGTCGCTCAGTCGGGGCGTCAGACCGCACAAATTTGGTCAGTTCGCGAAGCAATCGGTGACATGCTGGCCGGTCTCAAGCCCTCGATTGCATGCGACATCAGTTTGCCTTTGGCCAAGATGGATGAATTCGTCGCAGCAGTTCGATCTGCCTTGGCCGATGAATACCCGGAAGCAAAAGTAATGACATTCGGCCATCTGGGTGACGGAAATCTGCACATCAACATCCACCACAACGACATCGCGGTGTGCCACAAAATCGAGGACATGGTGCTTTCCCTCGCTGGCAAATCACACGCCTCGATCACCGGCGAGCATGGTGTTGGTGTGATCAAGAAGCCCTATCTTGGCTATTCTCGCAGCCGAGCCGAGATCGAACTCATGTTGACGCTCAAAGCTGCGCTTGATCCGAATGAGATTCTTAATCGCGGGCGGGTATTTGCATCCACCATTGATCAGATATGAGCAGTTCTTGAACCGAAGGGTGTCCGTAAATGGAACTCCGTCAACTACGTTTTGCGATCAGAGCTGCGCAAGCGTCCAGCTTTCTCCGTGCTGCTCGCGAGCTCAACGTAAAACAAACAACATTGAGCAAAAGCGTTACCGCACTCGAGCATGAACTGGGCATCACACTGTTCGAAAGATCAACACGAGGCGTGGCTCTGACCGATACCGGGCGCCCCTTCATTGAGGTGGCGCGGCGAATCATTACCGACGTCGACAACCTTCGCACGACAGCAAAAGCTGTCCGCTACGGCGAGATAGGGCGGCTGGCCGTGGGATTCTCGACTTCATTGGCCGGAGGCAACCTTAGATTGCTTCTTGGCGAAATGCTCGACCGGCACCCAGATATTCAGCTCGACGGGGTGGACACAAATAGCCAAAGAATGACCAGCGGTCTGGATTCTCACATAATCGACGTCGCGGTACATGCCGGGACGCTCAGAAAAACCGGATATCGGCGAAGAAAGCTCTGGTCTGAGCGACTAATGGTGGTCTTGCCGCAAGACCACCAGCTATGTGAAGCGGACGAAGTCTTCTGGACAGATCTAAGAAATGAGGTCTTCGTTCTTTCGACACTTCGGCTGGGTCCATTGCTCGCGCAATCAATAACAAACAGGCTCGCTGGGAATGGATTCGAAGCAAACATCATCATGCAGGAAACAACGGCTGAAAACATCATGGCGATGGTTTCCTTTGGAAAGTTTCTCACTGTTGTTCCCGACAGCATGCTCGGCGCCAAAAGGAACGATCTGAGATTTCGCGAGATCAAGGAACAGGGCGTGTCAGCACATCTCAACGTCGGCGCATATTGGCGATCGGACAACGAAAATCCGGCCCTCAAGCGCTTTCTCGAGCTCCTTGATGAGCGTTACCCAGAACCGGGTGACGCTCAATAAACCGAGTGTGGGCCTACTCAATGACCAAGTCTTCCGTCACGAGCACTCGAAGTGGATAGCCGGGGCGGATGGTGAGCGTCGGGCGAATATTGAGTTCGCGCGAGACGATCTGTTCGCCCGTTCGGCTGACGCTGTCCTGGCTTCCGCGCCGCAAGGCACGCGCCAGATCGCTGTCGCTGCCGGAGCCCAACTCGCTGCCGATGCCGAGAAGGGTAGAGACTAGAGCAGCCTTCAGGACACCGCCCCAATGGTAATCCACACCATCTTCGAGCCCGGCATAGCCAGACGGGTTGGCGGCGGGCTGGCGCTCGAGAACGATCGAGCGGCCATCGGGCAGGATCAACCGAGTCCAAGCCAGAAGTACGCGGCGTTGGCCGAAACCGACATCGGAATCGTAATCGCCGATCAGGCGTGCTCCCTGCGGGATGAGCAGGCGCCGCCCGGTAAGGCTGTCATAGACATTCTCGGTCACCTGCGCGGTCACGAGGCCGGGCTGGTCGGAACGGATGCCCGTGATCAGCGCTGCAGGAATGACCGATCCGGCCTGCAACAGAGATGCCGATGGTGCGGATTCAAGGCGCTGCAACGAAACCGTGCGGCGTTCGGCAGGGCGATCAAGAAAACCAGGCTGTTGATTGAGTGTTGGAGGCCCAGCAGCCGGAGAGGATTGTTCAGCTGCAGACACAGCTTGCGCGAGACGTTCTGCGGGCGTTCCGCCGCCGAAAAACAGGCGACTGCCTCTTGCAGCTTCGCGTTCCTGTTCGAGTTGCCGGCGCGCTGCTTCCTCGGGACTGATTCCCTGCGGCGGAGGCGGCTGCGCACCCACCGGCGGCAGTTCGGCTAGGGCTCCGCGATCCTGAGCATTCAAGATAGGCTCGCCGAGATCGCCGGGAAGCGGCGGCCCGAGCTGCGGCACTTGGGAGTAGTCCTTGGGCGCCGATGCTAATCCATCTGCTACCGCTATGCTGTCCGTGTTAAATTGCTCTTCCTGGCTATCTTGCGATGCCGGTTGCAACGCGAAAATCAGTGCGCCGCCGACCAGAGCCAAACCGACCGTGCTGACGACACCGATTGCCTTTCGCGAGAGCCGCACCACGCGCGGGCTTCCGCCGCGCAGACGAGTGATGGATTCGGCGCCTTGGGGCCGATCCGTTTCGGCCTCGTCGCTCATGATCTGTCCCTCGCGCGATTTGTAATTTTGACCCGGATCTGCCTGCGCCCGGCACCCAGGCGCAGTTCTGCCTTGTGAAACAGGCGGTCCACGATCAGGTAACGACCGTTCACGCGGTAGTTGACCAGTTGGGCTTCGCGATCCTCGCCGATAACGAAGAAAGGCGGCATTTCTCCTTGGGCAATGTCAGGCGGAAATTCGACCAAAGTGCGCCTTCCGTCATCGAACACGCGGATGGGTCGCCAGTCGGGCTTGTCGCCGGAAATGCGGTAGGCAAAATTGAGGTTCTCGACCGTAAATCCTTCGGCGATCGGTGCGGTGCGCGCTTCCTCTGCTGCTTCTCGACGCAGAGCGATCAGCTCGTCTTCGGGATAATGCCAGCTGACCGAGGCCATGTAGACACGGGCATTGGCGCGCAGTTCGACATGGTAGGTTCGCCTATCGGTGTTGATGACGAGATTGGTGGTGATATCGGGCCGGGTCGGTTTGACGAGGATATGCACGCGCGTCGTCTCCCCCGAACCGCTCAGCGTATCGCCTATCATCCAGCGCACCGTATCACCGGAGGCGACCGGGCCGGGTCCGACCAGCTTCTCGCCTTCCTGCAGCGCGATGTCGGTCACCTGGCCGGGCTTGGCGTAGACCTGGAACAATGCGCCCTCGCTATAGGCATAGCGTTGGATGGCATTATCGAAGCCGGCGTTGTCTGGCTCGACCCGCGCGGAATCATTCGCCGCTCCCACTTGACTCTCAGGATCGGGGTCGGGATCGGAGCCTGGGGAGCGGCGTGCGGCAGCGGGGGAGGCCTGCCGCGATAGGGAGTTCGTCAAAACAGGAGGTGATTGCGTAATATCGGGCGGCGAGCGCAGGAGAGCGCCGATGACACCGGCCATGGCTTGGGTTTGCGGCGCAGGCGTTGCCTGGACCGGCGCTGCGAAAGCGAGGAAAGCGAGACCGGCGAAGGCGATCTTGCGTGAGTGTGGCGGGCGGGACATCAGCCGAGCTCCTTTGACCAATTGATGGAAGTGACGAAAATGCCGAGCGGGTTCTTGACGAGCGCATCGGGATTTCTGGGGGGCTGGACCGTGACGCCGAGAATGGCAGTCCAGCGGCTTGTCTCGGCCAGCGCGCCGTCGCGATAGTGGCGCTGGGTCCAGGCGATCCGGAAGCTGCGGGGCGAAGCGCGGATCACGCTGGTGACATCGACCGCGACCTGTTCGCGGCCGACCATGGCAAAAGGATCATTGCGCCTCGCATAGTCATTGAGCGCCAGAGCGCCCCTGTCGCTCGCGAAATCATAGGCCCTGAGCCAGTTCTCGCGCACGACGATGGGATCGTCAGGGATGGCGCGGACATGCTCGATAAAGCGGGCGAGATGGAATGCGATCTGCGGATCGGTTGGCGCGAACTCGACATCGGCAGGCGCAACGCTGCGCGCCTCGCCGAGCTTGTCGACTTCGACCACCCAGGCGACGATGGTGCCGCGCGCATTCTGCCACACAAGGCTGCCCGTCAGAATGGCGGAAAGTCCGAGCGTACCGAAGAAAGCGTAGCGCCAGCTGCGCGCTTGGACCCGAGCCGAGCCGATGCGCTCGTCCCAGACCTGCGCCGCGCGCTGATATGGAGTCTCGGGCTGAGGTGTCTTGCCGTATCGGATCGAAGGCCGTTTGAACATTTTGGAATCAATCCTTCTCTTTGGTGTCGATGGAAGCGCCTGCGCCATGGCCGTCGCCGGCACGCACGGTGTGCGCGGCAAGCGATGCCGAATGTCCGACGCTCTGACGCTGCTTCATGGATTTGGCCCAGGCAGGCGGACCGCTCGGCGATCCGGCATTGGCAGCAGGTGCATCGGGGACGGACGCGATCCGGCCGCCCATATTGGCGACCGAAGCGCGTGCACCTTCGCGAAAATTGCCTTTTGCACTGGTTGCTGCCTTGCGCAGCGGCGAGATGACCGCACCCCCGGCTGCCCGTCCAACGCCGGCTATGCCGCCTGCGACTGCAGCACCGCCGCTCTTTCCGGCGGAGCCGGTGGCATAGGCCATGCTCGCACCACCTGCGGCGCGCGAGGTGCCCTGCGCAATCGAAGAGGCCGCGCTGGCCGCAGCACCACCAGCGAGTTTAGCGCCCGCGATGCCGCCGACGGCTGCGCCGCTTCCGTGAGGTTGACGCCTTCGTTGCGGAGGTCGTTGACGATGGCCTGGCCCTTCTTGCTGTGGAGGTACTCGTGCAGCGAGCGGGCGATTTCGGGGCCAATGCCCGACTCGGCGCCGTCGACTTGGAACGTGGCGATGTCGTCGATCGATGCTTCAAGCATCGCGTCGTACGAGCCGTAGTGTGTCGCCAACACGCCCGACGCCGTTGAACCAACATGACGGATGCCAAGCGACGCCAGCACCCTCGTCAGCCCGCGATCCTTCGCCGCCTCGATGCCCTGCAGCAGGCTATCGGCCTTCTTCTCGCCCATGCGCTCCAGCTCAAGCAACTCTTCACGCTTGGTGTGCAGCCGGAAGAGGTCGCCGTAGGAGCCGACCAGGCCCGCTTCGAGCAGCTGCTCGATGACCTTCTCGCCGAGCCCGTCGATGTCCATCTGCCCGCGGCTGGCGAAGTGCCACAGGCGCTCCTTCAGCTGTGCTGGGCACTCGGGGTTGGGG
>JAYMFU010037593.1:0-19462 GCA_036784835.1 Phaeophila floridearum
CCGCCGCCCGCGCAGCCGGACCCGGAAGCCTCCTCGCGCTCGGGCAGCGGTATCTCGCGCCTGCGCGGGCTGGTCGCGGCCAACGCGCTGTATGGCGGGGACTCCGACCGGATCACCGACGTGGCCACGGGCCGCGGCTTCAATGTTGCCGAGGCCAACCAGTCACGGTCCGAGGAAGCGGCGGACAACGAAACGTCCCGCGCCATGGTGCAGAACAGCGCGGCGACAGACGACAGCATCCGCGAAATGGAAGCGCGGGCGGACATTAATGAGCCCAACCGCGACCTGATCAATGCCAGCGAGCGGGGCAGCATGATCAACGAGGCGCGCCATAATGCACGCTCCAAGGCGATTGCCAGCGTAGTGAACCGCGTGGACATGTCCCCGCGCAGCTTCTTCATTGACGAGTTCTACGAGGGCAACCGGGGCGGCAGCGAAGAAGCGAACAAGCGCGGGCTTGCGCGGGATCTGTACAGCACGCTGCAGACGCCTGATCAGCGCGCGAAGCTGGAGAGCGTGTTCAACAAGCCCGAGGAAGCCTGGACTGGCGACGAGTACCAACAGGCCATGCAAATCATGCTGCTGTCGCGCAAATACGACAAGCACCAGCGTGGCCTGCTGGCACTGCTGCCCGGCGGTGATGTGGAGAACAAGGGCCGCGTGACCAATGAGGGTATCCGGCGGTTCCAGGCCGGTGAAACGCCGTTCATGGAGAACGCTGAAGACGCCCGCCGCGGTGTGTTTGAGTAAGGGGCTCTGATGGCGCGTCAAACCGGCAATTCGCTCCACATCCAGGAAAACGAGTACGACTCGCTCTACACGGCCCCGGAAGAAAGCAGCGCCTGGGACCGTGGCGTGGACTCCATGCAGGCGAGCCTGTACGGCTTTGCCTCGGCCGTGGGCGGCTTTACGGGCGTCGATGTCCTGGAAGAGTGGGGCGAGGAGGGCGTCGAGCGCAACATGCGCGAGATCGCCCAGAACCCGCCGGAGATCCACAGCTGGGACGATGTCGAATCGCTGAGTGATTTCGGGACCTACTGGGCCGAAACCATGGCCGAGCAGGCCCCGCAGCTGTTGATGGATGCAGCGGTGGCGCTGGGCCTGACAGCGGCCACGGTGCTCACCGGTGGCGCAGCGGCACCTGCGGCGGTCGGGGCAATCGGTGCCCGGGCCGCGGCCAAGGAAACCATCAAACAGTTCACCAAGCGCCACATGGCGCAGCTGGGCAAGAAAGCCTCGCGCATGCCGGGCATGAAACAGGGCTATGCCCAGTTCAACGCCATGAAGGGCAAGGTGCCCGCCGGGGCGCTGGCCAAGACCACCCAGGCCGGTAAGTGGCTCAAGGATAAAACCGGCACGGTGAGTCCGGCGGTTGCGGGCTTGGCCCTGTCCAACATTGCCCAGAACGTGGGGGAAACCCAGAACAATTTCCAGCTGCGCGATATCGACCAGCCCGGTGCCGCGCTGCTGGCGGGCACGTTCAAGGCGGCGCTGGACACGCTGGCGCCGGTGCGCCTGCTGGGCCTGTCCAAGAAGCTCGGTACGGCGCCGGAGAATGTTCCGCAGCTGATGGCGCGCATGGGCCGGGAGCTGGGCATCACGGCGGCGTCCGAAGGCGCGACCGAAAGCGTGCAGACGATAGTGGACCACGCGGCGGTCAACGCTTTCGATCCCGACTTCGATATGTTCGACAAAGCCGCCTGGAGCGAGATTGTCACGGCCGGTACCAAGGGTGCCCTGGTCGGGGGCTCTATCGGCGGTGCGGTGGCCGGTACGCTGGAGTCCCGCGCGTACCTGCGCCGCAAGGCCGAGGTAGACGAGCAACTGACGCAGGATATCGCGGCGGCAATGGATCTGGTGGAGCGCCAGGAGCAGGCCGACCGCGAGGACGTGGCGCTGGCGGCGCGGACTGACCAGAACATCGCCAACCCGCCAGAGACACCGATTGTTCCAGAAGACCAGGAAACCATTGATGCCCAGGCCGAGGCCATCGCGGACCCTACCTCGACCAAGGACACGATGGAAGTCACGGGCGGGTCGCCCCAGCCGACGGACGGTATCCTGCCGGATGGCACGATCATTCTGCCATCCGACAATGGCACGGTGTACACGACCAACCAGGAAAAGGCAGACCTGCTGGCGAACACGCAGAAGGCTCGTGGTAAGGAGAACGATGACGACGAAGAAGCTATCGGACAGGCTCTTTACAATGCTCCTGGCGGCAAGCGTGGCAGTAACGGGGAGGTCATCGTGGCCACCAATGCCCGTGGCCAGCCGATATTTGAGAAACTCACCTCCCCGGAAGCTCGGGACGCCGACCTCGCAGAAGCCCAGCGCCAGGCCCCTGCCGGTGGCGAGGTCTTCGCTACCACCGCCGATCAGGTAATCCAGGCGCGCACCACTCGCCGCGGGGACCAGATGGTCCTCGACCGGGGCGGTGAGACGATGGAGCGCTTTGCCTTCGATGAGCAGGCGCAGGCCCCTCGTCGCTCGGAAGAAGTCGCGGACCAGCAGACCCGCGAGCGCGAAGAATCCGCCATGGATGCGGCGCTCAATGAAGTGTTCCGCGATCCCAAGACACGTGAAGGCGCCCGGCAGGTGCTGATGGGCGAGCGGTCGGTGTCGCCTGAAATTGAGCAACAACTGATCCAGGCAGTCGGACCGTCGTTCAACCGGATACTCAACACCGATGAGGATGCGTATGGGCAGCAAAGGCCGGAGTTCGTACCTGAGCAGACGACAGAGAGCGTTGACGAGCAGGACCCCACGGAGCAGTCTGCTGAAGAGTCCCAGCGCGTCTCAGAATACGGTGACCAGGTTCGGATCGAAGATCAGGACCGGGCGGGACAAGTCCGCGCTGCACTGAACCCTTCGCGGCCGGTACGGCGGCAGGATAAGCGGCCGAACCGGTTCAAGGATTACCGGGATGCGGACACGTTTGCAGGGCAGCTGTCCGAAGGGCAGGAGGGCCGTTATCAGGTCCGGCGCCGGATGCGCGAGGACGGGCGCCCCGACCAGGGTTTTGAAGTGGTTGAGGTACAGGGTCACCGGACCCGGGAAGCGGCCGAGGAAGCGCTGCGCGCTGCCACGATTACTGCTGACGGGGACCCGATCCAGGTCGGCACCTACCGGGAACTGCGAGACGCGAAGGAAAGCCTTAGCGTAACGGAACCCGACCGGGTGTACACAATACAGCGTAACCCGGACGACCGTAAGCAATTCCAGCTGAAAGAGCAGGTACGCCTGCCGGCGGACCCGAGCGTCGGAGAGATGCGGGTCACCGAGCGCGGCGGGCGCTTCTTCGTCGAGGAGGACCTGCTGCCGGAGCCCATGGCCAGCTCCAATCTGGCGAAAATGGATCCGGAAATTGGCCAGTACGGCGCACCGACCGGGCGGCGCATGCCCGTGGGTGCGATGGTGGATGAGTTTATTCGCGCCAACCCGGAAAAGGTCAGCGCGGCGCGGATGAAGCTGCGCAATCGACCGTGGCAGACGGCAGAAACCCGCGCCGAAATTGACGATACCATGGTCCTGCTGGAAAACCGGGAAACTGGCGAGCGCGAGCGCTTCCTGGCCCCGGATATCCTGACGCTGGGCAATGCGATCCTGTCCAGTGAAAAAACCAGTACCGAAATGGAAGGCGACCGGCGCCGGTTCACCGCCTTCAACACGGGCATGGCGGCGCTGCGCGAGCGTGGCTGGGCATCGACGCCGGAGACAGTTCGCAACCCCATCGTGGCCGGGAACCGTAGTTGGAAACGCGAGGGACCGGCTGGTTCGGCAGTACGACTAAACGCCCTGCGGGGCCGGGAAGCCGAGGAGCGGGCAAAGGGGCAGGATTCGGCCCAGCGGCCCAAAGGCCCGGATGACCGGGGTTCGACGGACCCGGTCGGCGACCAGGTCACGCTGGACCAGGCCCAGCGCCAGCTGGCACCGGCCTCGCAGGAGCTGGCCAAGACGGAAGACGCGATCCGCGGGCTGGAGAGCCAGCTGGAAAACGACGAGCTGACCCGCCCGGCGCGAGAAGATGCAGAGCAGACGCTGCGCCGTCTGCGCCGTCGCCGCAATGGGCAGAGCCGCCGCCTGAACAACCTCATTCAAACGCTGGCGGCGTTCGGCGACGAAGCGGGCGACACCATGCGCCGGAACCTTATTCGGGACACCAACACTACCCTGGCCAATACCGAGAGCCGGATCGTCGATGCGGTAAACCAGGAACGCCGTGCCCGCACCGACCGCGAGCGCCAGCGCGCAGCGCGCCTGCTGGATCGGCTGGAACAGCAGCGCGCCTCGCAGACAGCGCTGCTCAACCGGTTGGAAGACCCACAGTTTGACAGTTTCCAAAACACGGACGACCGCCTGGGACAACGGGAAGATCGACAGGGGGAAGGAGAAACGGACAGCCGCCAGGAACAAGGCTTCCTGTACGAGAACGATGCCCGCTACCGCTCGGATGGCACCACACCGATTGCCAACGCCCTGCGGGAAACACCGAGTGCCCGGCGGGATCAGCCCCTGCCGCGCGAGAGGGTTGAGGCGCAGACGGCGGCCTTTATTGCCGGTGGCGGCCAGGTCAACGAGGTGCCTGCCGGGTTGGTGGATGCCAGCGGCAAAAAGCTCGGGCGCACGATTGGTTTTGGTGACCTGGGCGACCGGGACGATGCCCGGGGCCTGTTGCAGTTTGTCGATGGTATTCTGAAACACGTCGGGCTGGACAAGCTCGGGATGGTGGTTGCCAACGCCAACGCGCTGGATGACGTGGTGCAGGCGGGGCACCTGACCGAAGAAGAAGTGGGCGCTGTCCGCGAGAAGCTGGCCGATCCGCAGCGGGCGGCGGTGTTTGTGCCCCGGGGCCGCCAGGGCGTGATCATCCTGAAGCCAATTAAGAATCGCGACCTGCGCCTGGCAACCGCCGGGCACGAGGTCGGCCACGCCGTCTTCAACGCTCTGGAAAAGGTGATCCGCGACCCGCAGACGACGCGAGAGCGTGCGCTGGTCGAGCGGCTGACCGCAGCGTTTGCCCGTGATCGCGATGGCGACGATACCTACGCCCCGGCCGACTACAAGGAATGGTTCGCGGACAAGGTCGCGGCCCAGGCCATTGGCATCGCGCGAGCCCGGGACCGCGGGCTGGCCGAGCGCTATTTCAAGAGCAGCGCCGAGACGCTGCGCAAGGTGTTCAACCGGGTGAAAGGCAGCGTCCACCCGCGCCTGCACAAGCGGCTCAAGCGCAACATCAAATTCGAGAACGTGGTGCGGGACTACCGGAAAGACGGCGTGTTCCAGCGGATGCAGAATGTCGGCTACGGCGAGATTGAATCGCTGACGCTGCCGCCGCCGCTGACGGCGCGCGAGGAGGGGATCCCCCGTCGTCGGTTCAACATGGGAATCGACATGCTGCGCCAGCTGGGGGGCAAAACGCGAAAAAAAGGTGTCGAGGTTGCCAAAAAGGCACTCGACGCGGACAACCGCATCCGGTTGCTGGGCTTTCCGGAAATCGCGGACCTGATCTATAAAACCACGAACACCGTGCTGGCCAAACTGCCCTACTGGAGCGCGGTACGTGATGCCCAGGCCGAGTTCTTTGGCAGGATCAACGATGTCCTGTCCATGCGCAACGAGAACCAGGGGCTGCGAGCGGCGATCTTCTGGGAGTTGGCCGAAGAAAAGCCCACGGCGGAACTGTCAGCACGGGCCAAGGCCCTGCGCAAGGTGATCGAGGACTTCCACCAGTACCTGCTGGATGCCGGTTTGCCCGTAGGCAAGTTGGAGAATTACTTCCCGCGTCAGTACGACATCAACCGGATCCTGGCCAAAGCAGACCAGTTCATGGAAATCCTGACGCGCAATGGATTTACCACGGCACAGGCACTGGATATGTACGAGCGCATGACCGCGCCGCGGCAGTATCATGCCATGGAAGACTTTGCACCCAAGCGCCTGCCGATCCAGTTCGAGCGCGAGATTCCAGTGGGCGTGGCCCGTGAGCTGGCAGAAGCCGGCTTCCTCAATCCGGACCCGGGGCGCGCGCTGATGTCCTACATCAACAAGTACACCCGGGAGGCGGAGCACCGGCGGATGTTCGGTGGCTACCACTATCTCGACGGCTCCACGCGCCAGTTCAACCTGGCGAAGATGGGCAGTATGGAACGCCAGAGTGCCGAGGCGGCCAACCGGGAAATCCTGGTGGATTACCTGCTGCGCAACGGGATTATCGATACCCGTGGATATGAACGGGCAACGCCCGAAGCGAAAGCCGGGATGGTGCGCAGCGGCTTTGAGGAAGCTCAGCGGCTGGGCTACGCCCAGGTGGATGAGGAAGGCGACACCCTTTGGCTGCACCCGGACGCCCGGCTCAACGACCTGCTTGATGATGCTGTGGCGACAAAAACAGCAGAGATGGAACCCGCCGAAGCGGCAGCGGTCGAGCGCGAGCTGCGTATGCTGGTGGACCATGCTTTGGACCGCCACGATCCGCTGGACCCGACCTCGACGATGTACAACGTGATCGGTGAGGTCCGGGCCTATGAATCGCTGAAACTGCTCCTGTTTTCCGGCGTGGCGTCTGTACCCGAGGCCGCCGCGGCCTTTGCTCGCGCCAAGGGCGAGCTAGGCCTGCAGGAGTTCAGCGGCATGGTGTGGGACCAGGTCCGCAATGGCGAAGAGCTGCGTGAGACGATCCATATCCTGGGCGCAGCGCAGCATGCCATGGGCGAGTCGCTGATGACGGAGCTGGGCTCGCGCTTTGACGGCGGGGGTTCCAAGCGCTTCTTCCGCGACATGCTGCCCTATATGTTCAAGTTCAACGGCAATGATGCTGTGGTGGAATACTCCCGGGCACTGGCGGCGCGGGTCGGCATGGAATTCCTCGTCAACTCGGCAGCGAAGGCCAACGAAGGGTCTTACCCGCACCAGCGCTACCTGGCCGAGTTGAATATCGATGCCGGCACCGTGATGCGCTGGAAAGCGCAGCGTGACAGGTATGGCCTGAATGCCTCGCTGAAAGACCGCAGCGACAGCCAGGCCGGGGACGATGCCCGCATGATGCGCCGGGCACTGAACCTGTTTATCGACGAATCGGTGCTGCGCCCCAACGCAGCCGAACGTCCTACCTGGGCGGATCATCCGGTGGGGACCTTTGTGTTCCACCTGAAGACCTTTGGCTACGTGTTCAGTAAGCGGGTTGTAGGGGGTATTGGCCGGGCGACAGCGCAGAAGATGCGTGACAACCCGGACGACCCGGCCAATGCCCTGCGGGAAGCCCTGGTCTACACGGCGCCGATGCTGATGGTGTTCATGGCCTTTGGCGCACTGTCCGATGAACTGCGCAACCGGATCAAAACGCTGGGCGATGACGGGACCTGGGGCGCGAGCTATGAAGACCCGAAACGGATGCTGATGAACTGGGCTGATCGCACCGGCCTGTTCACCAGCATGCCGTTCTTTGATCCGATCTGGGATATGGCAACGTTCAACCCCAGCCTCAACGGACTGGCGTTTGGCGCGGGGCCAACTGCCAGTCACCTGTACGACCTGTTCGGTGATGGCGAAGGGATTTCGGGCAACGAAGTGGTCCGTTCTGTGCCGGGGGTCAGTCAGATCGCGCCGTTGCGGCAGGCAGGGTATGCCGCGCTGCGGTAAAATATAGGCACTGGCAATACGAAACGAGGTGAGTGTGGCCGTAGACCGCAATGAACCGCGCAATGAGATTCCACAACGTCCCTGGGGAGCCCATGCCATTTCAGGGATCATCGGGGCCGTGTGCGCAGTTCTGGCTGTCCAGGTGGATTTGCTGGGGGTCGGTGTGGATCGGGAAAAAGCCGCTTTCGAGCGGATTGGGCAGCTGGAAAGCCGCCTGGACGATCTACAGGCCAAACTGATTGCCCGCTCGTCGGAACTGACAATGCTGCGGGCGCAGATTGAAGCGGGTAATGACCCTATGGTGTCGCTGTATCAGTACATCGACGCCATCAGAAGCCCGGCCTGGATCAAAGTCTGGGTACCGGAGAACAAGGAATTCCGGATGCTGTGGATTAATCGGGCCTACGAACGCGCCTACGGCGTCACGCGAGAATATTACGTGGGAAAGCTCGATAAACAGGTCCACGGAAAGGCGGCTGCCGAAGCCTATTACGAGCAAGACATGGAGGCCCTGGTTGGGCGGCAGTTTATCCGGGTAGAGGAACCAACAGACAAGGGAACTGCCCTGTTCTGGAAATGGTACATCCGGCTTCCCGGTGACCGGGATGCCGTAGCGGGGTTGCAGGTCCAATGATTATGTATCGTCCTACGCATTTTGCGATTGAAGAACTGGTGCCCAAGCACGTGGCTAAACATTACGGCGTGCTCGCCTTTCAGTTTCTCGATGACCGCATGCTCCAGACCATCGATTCGCTGCGCAAGGCATTCGGGCCGGTGATCATCAACACCTGGCATTCCCAGACGCTGATCGATGCTTACGGGTACCGGGAGTGGAGCGGCTTGCGCACGCTGGGCTATTGGACTGAACAGTACGGGATGGACCTGGGCATTGAACGCTATAACCGCTCGTTCAGCCAGCACAAGTATGGTCGGGCCTTCGATGCTTTGTTCCGGGATTTCACCGCCCAGCAAATCCGGGCGCAGGTACGCATGGCCCCGGGACGGTTCCCCTATCTGCGAGCTATGGAAACCGACGTAGATTGGTTTCACGGTGACGTGCGGAACGTGGAACCCCTGATGGAGTTTGCACCGTGACCCAGATCCAGCAAACGGCTTTTGGCGGGATCGCGCCGCTGATCGATCCGCGCAAGCTCTCCAACGAACTGGCGCAAGTGGCCAGGGACTGCCTGTTTGAAGAAACCACGCTACGCCCGCTGCGGCGGCCACTGACGACGGGCGCGCCGCTGCTGTTTAACACCCGCAGCGTGTTTCGCTACCAGGGGACCTGGCTGCAGTTCGGCAGCGGGGTGTCCGCAGTGGCATCCCCGGTTGTGAACGATGTCCACAACCGCCTTTACCTGACGGATGCGACGTACCCGAAAGTCCGCTCCGGCGCGAGTGAGTTCCGCTTGGGCCTGCCGGCACCGGGGCGAGCCACGGTCAGTGGTGACGAGGTCCAGGACGACCCGGACAGCCTGCTCGATACCGAGACAATCTATTACGTGATGACCGTGGTGGATGGCTTTGGGGCAGAAGGGCCGCCGTCGCCGCCCACGGCCGGGTTTACCCGCCTGCGCAACGACCCGGTCAGCGTGGTGTTTGGTACCAAGCCCGCGGGGGATTACAACCTGGGCGCCAATGCCAAGATTCGTATCTACCGGTCCAACACCGGTACCGACAGCACGGTGTTCCAGTTTGCAGGCGAGGTACCGTACCTGCAGAGCGGGTTCACGGACAATGTGCCCAATGAAGAGCTGCAGGAGGTGCTGCCCTCCACGACCTGGTCGGGGCCGCCGGATGACAACAGCGCCCTGTGGCCGGACGGGCCGCTGCAGGACATCCAGTACGGACCGAACGGCATCCTGTCCGGGTTCACCAACCGCACGCTGTATTTCTGTGAGCCGTATCTGCCGCACGCCTGGCCGACGGAATACTCGATCACAATTCGCGACGAGATCCTGGGAACGAAGTGGATCAGCGCCGGGCTGCTGGTGGTGACCAAGGACAAGCCGGTGATCATCATGGGGTCGCACCCGGCCTCGATGACGGTCTTTGAGCCGGAAAAAGGCTACGCCTGCCGTAATGCCCGCAGCCTGGTGGACATGGGCGGCTGGGCCGTTTACGACAGTCCGGATGGCTTGGTAGCGGTGGACGGGACCAGTTTTCAGCTGCTGACCGAGGCGTTCTACTCCAACAACCTCTGGCGCCAGACCATCCCCACTGACACCGTGGCTGGGAACAGCGAAGGGCGCTACGTGTTGTTCTACGACAAGGGCGCGGGCCAGACCGGCGGGCTGATCTTTGATCCGTTGGCGGGTAAGAACGCGATTACCACCACGACGCTGTACTCCAACGTGTGCTATCACGACAGCGCCACGGGGCAGCTGCTAGTGCGCGATGGCAGTAACACCCTGGCCCGTTTCGATGCCGGCGTGGACATGGCCTACACCTGGCAATCGAAGCTCTACACGCTGCCCCAGCCGACCAATTTTGCGTACCTGGAGCTGGTCGCCAACAGCTATCCGGTGACGGTCCGCCTGCGTGCAGGCGCGCGCTGGGGGCAGATACAGACTGTGTTCAACCAAACGGTAACGGAGGCCATTGTGCCGTTGCCGTCCGGTTTCGAGTACGAACAGTGGTCCATTGAACTGTCCGGCACGCACGAAATCGTGTTTGCCGGGCTATTTGAGGATCTGGCAGAGGGGCGGTGAGCCCATTTTTGATTTACACTATAGGCAGCACCTATTATGTTCAGGGAGGCTTGAACCATGAGAATTTCCAACGTTGCAGCAATCACCGGGCTCGATGCCATCGCCGCGCTTGTCGATGGCGGGGAGTGCCGGGTCTATACCGGTTCAGAACCAGGCACGGTCGAAGCCGCCGAAACCGGCACGCTGCTGGGCACGCTGCAGTTGTCTGCTGATGCGTTTCCCGGCGCCAGCGATGGCGGCGACAAAGCCACAGCCGTTGCCGCCAACATCGATGACGACATCAACGCCGATGATACCGGGGACCCCGGCTATTTCCGGCTGTACACCAGCGGCGGCCAGGCGGTCATCCAGGGCAGCGCGGGCGGCCCGACGGGGGGACCGTTTGACCTGACCTTCGACAAGGACACCTTCCAGGCGGGCGACGCGGTTTCCATCTCCAACCTGACGCTCAACATGCCCGAGCTGTAACAAGGCCGCGGGGTGGGCACGTTTACGGAGGAAGAACTGCTCGCCTGGGGAATCCAGCCTGACATGGTCAGGCGGTATGAAACCGCGAGCCACTGGATTGGCTGCCACGTCCTGGACGTGCGGCTTATCGCGACGTTGCACATGCTCAACGTCATCACCTGGGAAGACGCCCAGCAGTTGCTGGCAAGGAGAGAATGGATGTACGCACACAGAGTAACTTTCGAAGCAGTGGGCCAGGATGGCGAGCCGCAAATGGAAGTGCGGTTCACGCAGTATTACAAGAATAAGTCTGTTCAGTTGCGCGAGCAGGAACCGTTCATGACCAAGATGCTCGGCGCTGTGATGGAACACTCCAAAGAGCACAAAGAGCGTGATGGTGCTGCCTGATAATCCCCCGCCTTCGGGCGGGTTTTTGTTTCTAGGGAGGAAGAGAGCGGCATGAAACTACAGGATTTTGATACGTTGGCTGAAGCAAAAGCCTACCAGGTCACACAAGGCAGAATGGTGTCCCGGCACATCATCATTGCAACGCTGGTGCAGGCGGGGATTCTCGTTGCTTTGCAGCGTATGCGGGATGACGACGCTAACCCCTTCCAGGACGCGATGACCGGCTTTTTTGATCCGGGCATCAGTGATTACAACTTCCAGACCAACCATCCAATAGGGCAAGCAAACCTTGGCTTGTTGGACGCCATGATTTCAGCGGACATTGGCGGACTTGGAGCGGCACTGACTGCAGTGCGCAGTGAGTTTGTGGCATTGGCAAACGTGCTTGTGAATCCGTACTCGGGGGCTACCGAGCACGAATGGGCATTGGCGAAGGGGGGTATGGTACGGGTTGAAAAAACACCTGCTAATGGTTTTTTGCAGGTAGCTACGACAGCAGACTGCGAACGCCACAACCCGCAAATCAGTGTAAAAGTCGGGGAGGAATTTGTGCGTGTAGCGAGCTTTACGAATGTAGAAAAGGCTGGGACATATACTGCTGTGGTGCCTAGAAACCATAGTTCTTTGTGGGTGGATGACGCTTACGGGGTTATGTAAATGCCGTATAGGTTGAAAATCACGGCGGCCGGCCAGTATGTACCAATAACGATCCCTGCGACGGCTGCAGGGGATACTCTGGAAATGACCGTCATTGATGAAGCTCCGGGTCGTGGAGGTAATGCAAATTACATCCTCGACCCGGGGGTGTTTCGTGAGCGGTACAGGGACATCTGGTTCAGCGAGTCGACGTTAATAAATGCGCAGATAGACGGTATACCTATATCGAACAACAGTGATGACACATTCCCGGCGAGTGTGCTAAGTGTGTTTACCTGCGAAATTGCAGCGGGTGAGACCGGCATTAGTCTGGGGCGCGATGTCAAACCGGCAGTAGATTTTTCATATTGTCGGCTTGTCATTCGGGATTCCAGTGGCACTATAAAACACGACTGGGATGCAAGCGCTACAAACGGCACCGGGCTGGTGCTGGAGGACGTCGTAGGCGGTGCAGACGGGACACTGATCGGTTTTCCAACTGACGACAGCCAGTGGGTTTTTTATGAAGCACCGGACCCTGTGCCGGTGTTGTCGTTGCCGCTTGTTACCGAGGTCAGTGCTACTGAAGGTACACCGAACGTAACGGTAACGTTCGCCTGATGGCAACGATCTACTGGGTAATTTATCCCTCGGGGCAATCTGCGCCTGCGGCTGGAGATATTATAGCCGGTACTGTGTCGGGTGGCTTTCATGGCAGTGATGCAGCGCCGACAGTAACGACAAACCCTTTTACCGGTACCCCAATCAGTGGATTATCTGGTGACACTAGCTACCGTCTGGCTAGTGTCTGGGATGATGGAGTCGATACTTCCAACGTCGTTGTCAGTGACGCCTTTGTCACACCGATTATAGGTGGGTTGGACGGGTTTCATGGAACAATAAAAACCAACCCCGCAAAGATTCCAGTTCCACTGTCCAACTGGGTCTTCCGATATGACTTGAGTTTGCTGCCTCAATCATTTTGGGATGCGTTGACGGGCGATGGTGGAAACCTCCGCATACGTGATGAAAACGATGTAGAGCTTCCGCGGGAAATTGTCTATATAAACCACGCAACCAAAGTGGCTGTAGTTGATTTCCGCTACTCAGGTACCGTCTCTGACACTGCGCCAGCTGGGTTCAAGATCTACACCGTGGCAAATGGTCTTGAGCCTGACCCAGCGGGTTCTACTGGGTCTGAAGCTGTTTGGGGCGACTACACAGCAGTTTACCACCTCACAGAGCTGGCTCCGTTAAAGGATTCCACTGGACAGCACAACCTCACAACTGAGTCCGGGGTCCTTAGTTTTGTAAGTGGCCACCTTGGAATGCGGGTGGCAAATTTCAACGGCGGGGTATGGATGTCAGCAACAGGGGTTGTTGGCGGCCAGACGGATATCCATGCAAGTGCCTATGTGAAAAGGCGAGGCACCAGCGACGCAGCCATTTTTGGCACAACAATCGACGACACCGATAATCAGGTGCTGTCACTGCGTTTCGATGCCGACGGCTATCTTGAGGGCGGCACCAACGTTGTGAAATCGACGATTGATGTCAACAATATTATTGAAACAGACACCAATAATATTTTCACCACTGACTGGCTGCAGATAAACACCCAGCGCGACGGGTCGGTGATGACGACCTACGTTGGTGGCGTCCCCGACGATACAATGACGGCGACGACCGGTACGCTTAGCAGCAGCACGTTTTATGTTGGTAATGGTGCCAAAGCGAGTGGGTGGGACGGGCAAATTGCCGAAGTCCGTGTTACTGAACGTACTTTCTCTGATGGGGAAATACTGGCCGATAGAAACGGGCAGGACGATCCAAGCACATTTTTTACACTAGAACCCCCTACCATCGGCAACGAAGCAGTAGGCACAGGCACACTCTTTCTTTCTGCGCTCAACGGCATAGCCACTGGGGAGGTAACAGGACCAACGACGGGCAGCGCGACGCTGACACTGCCGGCCTTGACAGGGACAGCGGCGGGCGAAGCCGAGGGCACAGCAACGGGTACCGCCACGCTGACGCTGTCCGCGGTATCCGGGACGGCAACAGGGGAAGCCGAAGGCACGGCTACTGGCACCATCACGCTGACGCTGCCCGCGGTATCCGGCACGGCGGCGGGCGAAGCGGAAGGGACAGTTACCGGTACCGCGACGCTGACACTGCCGGCGCTGACCGTCAGCGGCAGCGCTTTTGGTACCTCGACAATAACGGGTACCGCAACGATCACCCTTCCTGCACTCACTGGCACGGCAGCCGGGGAGGCGGAAGGCATAACCGTGGGAACTGCCACGCTCACGCTACCGGCAGTGACCGGGGCGGCAACGGGCGAGGCGGAAGGCACGGTTACCGGGGTTGGTGCCCTCACCCTGCCGGCGATAACTGTCGCGAGCGTCGGTGGGGCTGAGGGCACCACAATAGGTACGGCCAGCCTGACACTGGCCGCGATTACTGGCAGCGGTGCAGGCGGCTCGGAAGCCACCGTCACGGGCACCGCGGCACTGACACTCCCGGCTTTGACAGGCAGCGCCGCAGGTGCGGTGCTGGGGGAAACCGACGGTATTGGCAGCCTGACACTACCGGCCATTACCGGCGACGCTGCCTGGCTGGTGCGCGAGTATGTGACCGGAACAGGGAACCTGACACTACCATCACTGACGGTGTCGGGATCCACGGCCGCCATTGTCCAGCCGAACCTGACAGACCGGCGCGCCAGCCGCCCGGTCCGGCGCAAGCTGAAAGCAATTCCGGCCATCCCGCCGGTGCCGCCGGGCACCGACCCCCGGCTGCATGATTTCCTGAACGCGCTGTCCAAGGCCGCCAAGACCCGCTTTGGTGACACCCGCAACGAACTGGATCGCTCGGTCACCTTCCGGGAGCTGATCGAGGCGGGGCTGCTGGACAACCGCCGCGCGCTGTCTACGGGGGATGTGCTGCTGAACCCGGGCCTGAACGATGTCCTGGATGGCCTGCGGGGGGACGGCGAAGGGCAGGGAGTCCTGCGCGATATCAGCGGCGTCGAGTTCAGCGTGAACGTGACCGGGGTGGTGATCACCTGGGATTTCATCCTAGGGCTCGACCGCAATGTGCTGGCCTACACCGAGGTCTACCGCGTCGGACCGTTTGACCTGATCGAGGGCGACTACCCGCCGATGATGATCGGGACCGACGTAAACGGCGATCCGTTTGTCGAATGGGTCAACCCGGCGACAGCCCTGGATGCACAAGGACAGCCACTGCCCAGCCCGCAGCTGGGGCTGTCGGGTATCGCCGAGGGCTTCATCTACGGCGAGCCCCTGGAGGCCGGACGGGTCTACCAGTATTTCCTGCGCCATGTCGGGATCGACGGCAGCACCACCGTTTGGCACGACCTGTCCGGTACGCGGGTGGTGGCTTCGGTGGACTACGAGGCCATCCTGCAGGCGTTTGAAGGCCAGATCAGCCTGGTGGACCTGGACAGCTATCTCCAGGGCAAGATCAGCCGCATTGACGAGAATACCGGCGAACTGGTGACACTGGAGCAGGCGCTGGAGAGCGAGTCCGCGGCGCGTATTGCAGGGATCCAGAACGAAGCCGATGACCGGGTGGCGGAAGTGACGGCGGCAGCGAACGACCGTATCCAGCGCTTCCAGGACCTGATCGCGCTCATGAACGTCAAATATGACGCGACCCTGTCGATCCACGAGTCCCGCACGCTGATCACCGATGCTGAAGTGCAGCGGGTCGAGACGGAGTACAAGGACGCCGACAGCGCCCTGGCGCAGCAGATCCAGACGGTCATTGCGACCACGGGCGGCAAATGGTTCATCCAGAACGGAGAGCCGGTTGTAGACCCGGCCTGGGACGGGACCTACCACTGGGTCGATACGGACAACCAGAACCGCCACCATATTTCCACCGACGACATGCGCACGGCAGGGACGGCTGGTGACAACTACGGCGGCTGGGCGGATGTGACCGACACCCGCATCGCTGCTAACGTGGCCGCGATCCAAACCGAGCAGACAGCGCGAACCAATGCGGACAATGCGCTGGCGACCAGCATCGCCAACCTCACCAGCCAGATCAACCACCCGAGCACCGGGCTGGCAGCGACGGCCAATGCACTCGACGGGCTGGAAACTTACGTCAACGACCAGACCGGCAGCGGGTTTCTGGCCAACGCCTCGCGATTTACCAACCTGCAGGCGCAGGCGAACCAGAACCAGAACGCTATCGCCGGAGAAACCGACGCACGGCAGGCACTGCAGGCATACTTGGCTGACGAAGGTGAGAACGGCTACATCGCCCAGACGCTGTTTGGCACGCAGCTGGGCGCAGAGCTGGGCAACGCACTGACCGGCGTACTGGCGTCGGCTTCGGCCCTTGATGCCCTGGAAGCCTATGTGAACGACCAGGGGCCGGATGGCCTGCTGGCGTCCAGCTCGCGGCACACGTCACTGGAACAGGACGTGACGACCGCGCTGTCCAACGCGCAGGCCAACAACACGGCTATCAATGACCTGAGCATCTTCATCAACGATGAAGGCCCGGGCGGGTATCTGCAGAGCCTGACGCGGTTTACCAACCTGGAAGCGAACTACCAAAGCCTGGTTGAAGATACTGTGGCAAACGGTAATGCCATCAATGCGCTGGATGTGTATATCCGCGATGACGGGCCAACCGGCTTCCTGGCACAGGCCCAGCAGATTCTCGATCTGGAAGCGAGCGTGAACGACAACGCTGGCAGTATCTCCACCATCTCGTCCGCACTGGCAACGGAAACCCAGACCCGGGTGGATCAGGTAACCGAGCTGCAGGTGGCCCTGGGCGACCCGAACGACCCCACCACATCGGCCATCTACCAGGCCGGCGCGTCACTGGTGGCGGATGTTGAGGGCAGACTGGCGGGCCGGTACTTCAATGTGCTCGATCTGAACGGGCGCATCACCGGCTTTGAGTTCTACGACAACAACGGCAACCTGCAGGATGCCGGCAGCGCGTTCAAGGTCTACACCGACACCTTCATCGTGCAGAACACGAACGGCCAGCAGCCGCTGCGCATGACCAACGATGTGTTCCAGCTCAACCTGGACGTGATCGACCTCAATGGCGTGATTCCCGATGCGAATATCGGGGAAATCAGTGTCGATAAGATCACGGGCAATGTGGCCAACTTCCTGGAGGCCAATCTGGGCGATGCCTGGATCACCAGCGCGATGATCGACCAGTTTATCCAGTCCAATAACTGGGTGCCAGGGTTTAGCGGCTGGAAGATTAACATGGGCGGCTACGCCGAGTTTCAGAACATCACGGCCCGAGGGGACATCGAAGCCACCAGCATCAAGGCAAACACGGCCAATATCATTGACACGCTGATGTTGCAGGGCGAGGCAGTGACTGTTGCCCGATCAGCGAAAATCACGGCGGCGACCAGCCTTACAAGTAGCTGGCGAATTATCGGGTCGGTCTATGTGAACTTCGGAGACGTGGCACCGTCGCGGGCGATTGTGACAGCCAATACGAATTTCATACCGACAGGGGGCAGCGGGACGCAAAAAATTGGCTTGCGTCTTGCTGTTGGCAAGACATCAGGCGTGGGTTCTATCGTTGCGACAGTGCGCACGGTACAAGAAATCGGCATTGCCGACGGCGCGGCTGTCGTGGGGCTCGTTGATACCCCGAGCACCGGGCACCGGTTCTATGTCTTTGCTCAGTGTGACCAGGGCTCGGGGCTGTACAACGCAGATGACACGGTGATCACGGTGTCAGGGAGCAAGCGATGATCAACGCATGGCTGTTGTATGACAGCGCAGGGCGGGTGGTGAAAATCATCTGGGGGAGCGAAGCGGATGCCGATGCGAACCGGGACCCGGGCCTGGCTTACATCCAGGCCGAAACCGAGGCGCAAACAATAGACCCTCACTATGTCCAGGCTGGCGAAATCCATCCGCTGGGAGCGGCGCCCGGGAAGGGCTACCGCTTTGACTACAGCACCCGAAGCTGGGTGACGGACATAGAAACGCAGCGGGCGCTGGCCTGGGAACGGATCAAGGCGGCCCGGGATGCAGCAGAGTTCGGCACGCTGGTTTATAATGGCAATGCCTATGATATCGACGAAACCAGCCAGCGACGGATTCAAGGGGCGGTGCTGCTGGCGCAGATAAATCCGGCGATGAGCGAGGATTGGACCCTGGCGGACAACAGCGAAATAGCCCTGTCGGCAAGCGATATCGTCAATCTGGGCGCAGCGCTGGGAAGCCATGTCAGCGCCGTACATAGCCTGGCGCGTGTACTGCGGCAACAGATCAATGCAGCAGACAGTGTTGGGGAACTCGATAGCATTGAATGGGTGACTCCATGAGTGATTTGCAGACCCTCATCAGCAATGTCGATACGCTGCAGACAGACGTTACGGCAATTCTCACGCGCTACGACGATGTTATCACTGCCGTTGAAGGGCAGGTCCAGGATTTCACAGACGAAATCAACAAGGCGCGTGATTGGGCCATCCATCCTGAGAACACTCTGGTGCCGACTGGCAACGGGGTCGATGAGTATTCCGCTTATCACTGGGCACTAAAAGCTGAGGAAAACGCGCAGGCGACAGTGGATGCTGCGCAGGATGCCATTGATGCCCAGAACGCGGCGGCGGCGGCAGCGAACAGTGAAACCAATGCTGGTAATAGCGCCGCTGCTGCATTGTCGGATCGCCAGACCGTACAGAGCCTGGCATCACAGGTCGCCAACAACACGACCCAGGTTGCCAACGACAAGTCCGCGGTCAGCACGCATGCCGACAATGTGGCAGCCGATGCCGGGCAGGTGGCAACCGACAAGGGCATCGTCGCAGCGGACAAGCTGACTGTGGCCGGGTATCGAGATACGGCGCAGGGGTATCGGAACGAGGCCCAGGACCACGCGAACGAGGCCCGGGTTGCAGAGGACCTTGCGCAACAGTGGGCCAGTGAAGCGGAAGACGTCGAGATAGAGACGGGGCTGTATTCGGCACGGCACTACATGCTCAAGGCCCAGCAAATCGAGTCGGGGCTGGATATCTCCAGCAAACTGGGGGTAAACGAGCAGGCAGCGGATTCGGCGTTGCTTGATGGGCTGGCGCCATCTCACTATCTTGACTGGAACAATCTGGCGAATGTTCCTGCGACGTTTCCTGCGACGGCACACGCGCATACAGCGGGAGACATCACAGGGCTGACCGAAAGCGATATCGGCGACCTGGACAAGTACACCCAGGCGCAGGTGGATGGCTTGCTGGCGGACAAAGCCGATGCCATCGATGTGTACACGATTGCACAGACGCAGTCCTACGTGGCTGGCGAACTGGCATCCCTGGTGGACACGGCACCGGGTGCGCTCGATACCCTGAATGAACTCGCTGCTGCGCTGGGTGATGACCCGGCGTTTGCAACGACTATGAGCGCAGCACTCGGTAACCGGCTTCGGGTCGATACCAACGTGCAGCTGCTTACGGCGCTTGAGCAAGACAACGCTTTGACTAACCTCGGGATCGCTACGTCAATCTCCAACTGGGACGTGGCGTATAGCTGGGGTAACCATGCTGCCGCAGGGTACCTGACATCCTATACAGAAACGGACCCGGTGTTTGC